>JAGJTL010000183.1:1441976-1459473 GCA_022063505.1 Calosoma granatense | reverse complement strand
TATGTATAGTGTATATAATAACTAAATGGATAAAACAAATGAAATAATAAGTAGGTTGTATGTATGTAAGTACGTATATATATAAATAATGGAAAAGATTAAATATGCATATGTGTGGATATGAGTAATGTTATTTCTTGCTCAAGGTCTGAAACGAAGCAGATACCTAAAATAGTTGCATTTTGGTTTTATCTACAGACAGTGTTTCCAAATACCATCATCTCTGCAATCAATTATTTTATAAACAATCATCAAATCATCACGATTAACTCTGTAAATTATTCGACACTAACATACAGTTACAATAGTCAGTCAGACACTTATAATAATAATAATGATAATGATACTGTATAAATGTAATGTAATGAGTGTACGAGGGGGAAGGTAGTAGTAATACAAGTACAAGAGTATACACACTTTGCTTCATTATCTAGTTCCTTGCACAGTTATATACGATGCCTATTACACAAATGCCATACAATCCAGTGTGGTATATACGGAGATCAGTAGTACATACTATGTATAATAGCAGTTAATAAACAGACAGAACAAACGTATATATGTTCAGGGGGGGTAGGGTAGGGTAGGGGGCGAGACAATCAGTTACACATTATATGTATCAATATGTAAATATATATAAGACCAGTGCTTGTCAGTGGCGGGGGACAGAGAGAGACAGTGAGTGAGAGATACATGGGGGAGAGAGAGATGCTTGCTTATCTTGTATATATGTATATTAACGGCACATTCATGTTATGTAGTAGTAGTAGAGCTTGCATTCGAGGAGACAATATCACGATATATGTATACAGTACAGAGGATGACATTGTTGTTGAAATGAGTTTATGACCACATTATTAGTGCACGGATGGATATAGTATATCTGTATTATCATCATCATTGTGTGTCTACTAGTTTAGAACGTACACTTTCATTTCCAATATATACGTACGTATATTCTATTCCAAGACAGACAGATATGTAAGTAAGTGGGGGCGGGTGGCGGTCGGTGTATATATAACAATTATACAATAACAAGTACAAGATGACTTGAGATCGGATACGAATGGTAAATACAAAACATTTCGGTTAAATGTGCGAAGCATTAGCTATTCACCGAGAACTGACTAACAAACATCACAGAGTCTTGTGATTAGTAGTACAACAGTTTTCATTTGTAAAGATTGCACTATGAAAGAATCTGCATGCGGTCTAACGAAGCCATCCTGTGAGAGTATATGCAGCTCATCGTCCTTTAACGGATCACGCGCACCTCAACTACACGTGCACGGACACCAAACCAAACAAACAACAAACCATAATAATAATAATATGTAGTAATGTAATAACTGTTTCATTTTCTGACCAAAGAGCAGCATGCTGTTCCTCTATTCCACAAGATTCTGAACATCCAAGTACGTACGTTGTAATATCATACTAGGAGATGTTATGGAGAAGAGGTGTACAAGTAAGAGATATTGAATGTTTAGATTTGATGTCCGTATTAGTGTAATCGTGCACAAATGACAGATGACAGATAAGCCGCACGCATATACTATGCCTACTACAATGTGTGTGTGTGAATATATGAACGCGAGAGTTACAAAACTCGGACCTGGTTTTGGGCCTGTCCATAACCAACCGACACTGAACTGGCATTCAAAACACTGGACTAGCTCTAGCAAACAGCAGGCGCAACTTACACTACCGTCATCATCAACTGTCAGTCAGTCATAATAACCAACACACAAGCCTAGGTGCAAGTCCTGTGTAATCGTATCGGACCAAATGTTATATTTACACAAAAATAGAGACTAATTTATATTTAACAAACACACAAACATAATCCAACATATTCTACATATATATGCGGATATATCTACATTCATCTAATAAACATTACATGATATTACTATTTATGTGTATATGAATTTTAATTAAAGCAGATGTCATACAAATTAAACTGATTGTTCATATGTGAACGTTCATAGATGTAATTAATTTTAATTGGGACATATTTCATAAATTACTAACATTTCGGAATTGTTACTAAATAGTTTAGCAGGTAAAATGATTTTGAAATAACAGTTATACATTTAGGTATAGTTAAATATGAATATGGGTTAGTTTGTTTGTATGTAGATATATCTACGTAGATGTAGAAGAGTTTGTAAAGTTTGTTATTGTATGTTTCTAGAGAGAGAGAGAGAGAGAGAGAGACATACATACATTTGGTCCGAGACGGAGGTATATATATATATATGTATGTATATATATATAAATATATGGCTAGAATACAATGAAGAGCGCGATTGCGCCACCAGTGCGCACAAAACACACAAGGAAAGCACCTATATTAAGCAACAGTCTCATATCAGGTCAATCAGTAAAGTTTATGTATAATAGAAGTGACACAATCTATTCAAAAAATCCTGCACAGTGAAAAACGGAACGGTACTTGGATTATGTGTGTGTGTGGAAAAACAGTGTATGACAAATCGGAGAGTTTTACTAAACTAAATTATATACGTATATATGTATGTGTGTATGTATCTTTTCACAAAATACTAACGAGTTTATATACTCATTCACTTCAATAATTGTTCCAAACTACATATCACGTATATTATACCACCAATCACGGAATATAACGTACATTCATTTGCATTTCGCTCTATTATAGAATATTTAAACTCGTTACTTGTTTTACAATTTTACATACAATTCCATCACAAACACTACATGTTTCATGTTATGTAATTATCTTGAAAAATAGCAAAATAACATAATTGTTTCTGTACTCAGTATTTAACATATTCATGTGATACAATTGTATGCCAGATTGTACCTATTTCTTCAACAGATATACTTTGTTTTTTAATAATATGATTGTCTCATTATATGAATGACTGTATACATTACAGAAATGACACATTAACATGTATTTCAATTTTACAAATTCATATTCAGGTCAGAAGAATAATAAATACTTAAACAGTAGATGATCCAATGAGATATACGTTTTATACACATATAGCAAATATACATATGGTGCAGTAATTACATTTTGTTTAAATACGAATTTCTGGTTAATAAATTAGATAAATAATTATACAGAAATAGAATTTTAGGAAAATATGTCATTTCTGTAATAGTATTCATAATAACAACAGAATATAAAGAAAAGCAAAAAAGATTGATTCTTACCTTTGATCCGCGTTCATTAAAAATTATCTCTACATCGAGTATAGGGCCAAATTGCTGTAACAAGAACATTGTCATAATTAATAACGGAAATATAACTAGGTTTTACGAACAATATACACAAATATAAATGCAACAATTACGTACGAATTAAG
Organism: Calosoma granatense; assembly: GCA_022063505.1. Lineage (NCBI taxonomy): Eukaryota > Metazoa > Arthropoda > Insecta > Coleoptera > Carabidae > Calosoma > Calosoma granatense. Next base: position 1,456,114 of record JAGJTL010000183.1, on the reverse strand, counting down.
CTAATATAGTATAATAGTACGAATATAACATTACCACAATAAGTAACAATTTTATGTAGGATGTAATGAATGTTGAGTTGAATTATTATGTGTCACAATATACAGCAGAGGTGGACTAGAAACATTAATGAATTAATGTACTATATGTCAAAGTACTAAATGAATTGTTTTATAGTAATATACCAAGAAATAATTTGCAGAACTAAAGTCAGTTATTTCACTGAATCAGACTTTAGTAATTAAACATTGAATAGAATCAGACTTTAATAACTAAACATTGAATAGAGGATGATGTTGTTTGAAAGTGTGTATTGAAACCTAGTTTCTATTAAGACATAGGATGGTGGGGTATGATTATAAAGATGCTGATGAGACTTACCCCAAACATGGCCCTTAAATCTGGGTCTCTAAACCTGAAGGGTATATTGGATACGTGCAGTCTCTTAGGTTGGTTCTTGCTGATATCGGCGGCTGTCTGTAATGCTGTCACACCGGATGTAACTGGTACCATTTGATTCGCCTGCGTACTACCGGCTACTGTGCCTTCCACGGTTGTGCCTGCTGCCGAGACTGGAGTACCACCGTTCGTCGTCCCCGACACACCAGCACCACCTGACGCCACTCCAGACTCCGGTTCCGTTTGCTGCAACACCCCGGTCTCCAGTGGGCACAATTACAATATTCATCAACATTGAATTCACAAAGAAACACATACATATACTTAGATATAGATACAGTGAGAGAGAGAGAGAGAAACAGCAATGCCATAAGAAAATCTAAAGCACATTATTTTTGTACCGAACAACCAAACTATACATCAGATATTGTAAACATGTCACTCGCATTGAAACACATGTTTACCTATCAGCAAACTAACATTTATATAACAAACATTATTCATTAACAAGTATTAAAACAGAGAAGAAGAAACAGTGAGTATGCATAATGAACAATATCACACGTGTAGCAAAATACACACGTGCAAAATGATAATACAATGTGAAATTTGCAATGGCTTTTAACAATTCACTGTTGTCAGAGATAAATCCAAATGAGAACATTTATTTCCACTCTTTGTAAAAAAGACGAAAAACATTTTGATTGTATTGATTCATGTAGGATAATTTAATAATCTATTACGGTTCAAAGATATTATTGGTTTTCATTTCTGCTTGTAACTAGTGCATTGATAATTGTTTAGCAAAAAAAACATACCTGTGAAATGGTTGTCCAAGTATTTTAATATAATTTAACGTAAATGATTAAGATTTGCTAATACATATTTGAATGTGTTGGATGGATAAGAAAGGGAATAGAATTAAGATTTGAGGTTTGATATAACTTATGTATGTGTGTGTGTGTAAATAAAAATAAAGAACAGAGAACATCTAACTTACAATGCTGACCGTCTGTTGCGCGATTGGTTCTATAGGCGCTTGTTGGCCGGCTTGGCCCAGGGGCGGTGAGAACGGTGGTCCTGCCGCCGCCGGTGGTGGCAACATGGTAACAGGCGGTCCTCCATCGCTTTTGACAGCGGCTGCTGCTGCTGCTGCCGCCGCCGCTGCAGCCGCAGCCTCCACTTTTACAGCGGTGGCGTCCCCGTTCTGAGCAGGGAACTGTCCGTGCACCGCCGCCGGGTACGGCGTGCTCATCCCCGTCTGAACCATATGCTGAAAACACGATTCCTTAGTCAATAACACAACAAAACATTCTATATATGTATACGGTGTGTTTGTCAAGCAATTTCACTATAATACTAGTTTAAAAAAAAGACACTATGTATTTGTAAAATTGCACTTGATCTTGAATTAAATTAGGTCCACCTACATGTCCACGTGGGAATAAGTTAGTGAACTAGAATTCGGAAAGAAAATAAACTGAATTTTTGTGTTGCCAAATTAAATTTAAACCCATTATCATTTATATTCTGTCGCCTTGCTGACACGAGTAACATGTTTCGTGATAGGATATTTGCCAAGAACATACATATAATATCTAGTAAAACAAAAACTATTCAAGGTTATCCATTAATAAAATTAAATCATTTTTATACGGAATTTTATATTGTTTACTTATATTATTAAAAAAGAACGTAAGAGTATATACCAGTTAATGAATTAAACAAAAACATGTAGATCATTTGTGAATGAGAGATAACTTAAATTATACAACCAACAGTACATACAAGATAATATTTCATATTTTACTGGTAAAAAAAACCGTTGTGTTTTAGTTGAACATATGATGCAATAGGAAAAATATTACCTTTGTATATGTATATTACAGTACAGAACGTCATAAAAAAATATAAAAGGACAGCAGGTTGCACGGCTAGGCAATATGTTACTTTACTGGATGAAACTAGTCCACGTGACGTATGTGGAATATGGAAGGATGGGCGGATGCTGGTAACATGCGCACACACACCACCCTCTGCAACATTTCGGTGGTACTAGCGTACAGGACGCGTCATGAACTATGTACATCCCTCGGGACATGCGAACAGGAACATCGCAATTTGAATGAAACGCGACTGGGCTCAATATATTTTTACCACGTGAATTTATCTTTAATTCAATACTTTAAACAGACCAGGATTCCACAGGGTTTATTCACACAGTGCGTTCCGAAATAAATAAAACACAGAATATTGTTATTGTGACACGCATATATATGTGAAGTCTTTATTAGCATTATGTTCACAGTTTCACAGATTGGTACAGATATATATCTGTTGCTTAGGAACATACCTGTCACTTACAACGAAATGTGTTTTCAACGCCATCATTAAACACGCGTGTGGCCATCCAATACAACGAACGCAAACGTTACCAACAAGACGGCTCAAAATAACCCCATGGACCGAAAATAAATAACGCATATTTTAAATCACTCGGTAAATAATAAATATCAGTGTGTGTGTGTGTGTGTCTGGCGGGTAACATTCGTACGTTATTTTTACCCTCGGAACGTAGGTGTAAAGTCAATGGTCTTGCGTTAGTCACGCCGCTGTAAAAATATCCACTAACTACTTTATATTATTATACACAACAAACTACAGTCACCGAACAACGATATACGTTGTAATTCTTTGTAAACTTTCATTATTCACGAAATATAATGTAAAATACTACTTTGCAGGAAATTTATGAATTTTTGAACAACTTTTTCCATCAGCATATTAAATTTACAACAAAGTAAAATTTAAACCGCATGTACGGTACGTGAATATTTTAATATTTAAACACAACAACGCTTTTTTTCGACATTGTCTTTATGCCTCTTCTTAGATTAACTATTTACTCTTTGAGAAATTGTTTTTATATAATCCACTTTTTACAGCGCACATTTATTAAAAAAAAAACATCAATATGATGAAAAAATAGTTTGATATAAGGAAATTTAAGTATACAAGCAATTTCCGTTCCAAAGAAGTGACATATTTATACTGCCATTGACCCGGTATAGATTTATACCAATACCGGATGTCGTTATGTGCTTTAAATAGCTTTATTATCAAACAAAAAATTAATCGAATGCGTACAAAGAGCTTTTGTTTAGTTATAACTTCCTTTGAATAAATATTTACTTACAATTAAAAATTTCTACAGGTAAAAACAATAGTTTCAAACGTAGTTTCATATAAATAAAATTTTGATATATTGATTTACTGAGTGAAAAAGAAAATTATTACTTTCCATATTGGTCCATCAGGAATAAAAACAAAGCGACATTATATATAATTTGAAGAAATAATAACAGAAAACATTGTAATATATTTTTTGTGTGTAGATATACGAATATAAATAAATATAGGCGTGTGGGCAATTTCACAATAACGAATACTTATTTTTATTCTGATATTAGCTCTGCATTGTATGCGTAGTATGATTGTTAATGTAATAATATAATTTACACATGGAATAAAAACTACTGCTGATTACTATACTTGAAATAACAAACGCATTCGTGTAATTGACATGTATGATAATTGGAAAATAATTCTATACAACCTATTAGAATTCTGGCGCAATAGTAAAATTTCTGTTTTTCATATAATAAGCAGCGTAGTAACTTCGGGTAAAGTAATAATGTAGTCGGTATTACTAACCGTGCTATAAATAAATTGCAAAGTACCCTAGATTATGCATTGTACATACAAGTACACAGTAACATAGAACACGATCTGATTCAACTACAATTACATTCAATTCAATTAAGAAACTACGGAGTTATATTTGCTCTTATTGTTATGGTGAATATAGATGAGTATTATTTCAATTTAAACTACATGAGATAACATCTATTTTAGCAAAATATGTGCAGTATAAAAAACTGTCACACTACAAGAATTGTTGTGTGAATTAAATAAAATTTCAAGTGACTGATGTACACTATGTAATGTGATAATGTGACACGCGAAATGTTGTTGTTATGTAGGTATATTTTTATGGTTTGTGTGAGTGTCGTCTCGCGTTACGCACGATGAACCAATTCACTCAATTAAACAAATTAGAGTTTCCGTTGTCGGCTCGACACATGACATGAGAACAGACAGACGGACAGAGCAATGTGTTGCTCTGATCTTGATACAGTTAGAAACGTGTGATTCCTCTTTCAAATAACGATATACCTACTTGTATGCTTGCATGCCTAGTGTACTGTAGATATATAACAAATATTTACCATATATTATATTTTTTAACATTGTTTTAACTCGTATATTCAAACTACTATCAGTATGATGTTATATGTAAGCTTACACAAAGAATTATAAATTATATTTCAACCTACAAAAAACTAAAATATGCAAGGCCTCTAATTAGTAATTCATTTATTAACATCCAGGAATAGTTAAGAAATATTTATTCCAAATATGTGATAGGTATGATGAAATAATAATGAATAACAATATGAAGAAATATACGCGACCTTGTGTACTGTTGCGTGATCTGCGCGTTCTGAACCTGTTCGTTGCAAATAAAATTCACCAAATTACACAGTCTTCGTCAATATGGGACCCTGGCGCAATAAAAAATTATACACACGTACAGTGAACGAGGTTGGGAGTTTTGTTCTGAATCAACTCGCGGGGAAATTGATTGAAGTGTAAACAGAACGTATGCAACCCAGCACAGCACCCATGTACGGCATGTTGCGGTGTTTATCTCAGGGAGAGAGCGCGATTCGCATTCAAGTAAACAATAAATAAATATATAATTGCATCAACTCCTGCCCGGTGCCGTGAAGCAATCAAAATAAATATATTGTGTAAACATAGAAAACATTTTCATCGTAAAATAAAAATTCTCTGCGGAATTATCTTTTTAGAATACATGTTTATGTAGCAAGTATATATTAAACTTTAATACTTGTATATAAAGCTCACAGATTAGATATAGTGTAGTCTGTCGCCGGGAAAGATCATTAAACATTACAATCTGTTAACCTGCCAATTACCGCGGTTAGTATTATTACTAGAGGCAGGAGTCCCGGTATGTAACCGCTGGAATCAATCAACAACACGGCTGAACACGCTGAATGCATATAACCACATACATATTCCTCTATGTGTCGGCGACATAATACCAGTACATGTCTACTATATACTCGGCTTTCTGATGCTAATAAGTAATCAAAACTTTGGTGTAACCTTTTACCATGTCAGTCCGTCCATAGCTTTAGACCATTGTATGAATACATACATATACAGTTTTCTAAGAATGAACCTTGTATGTATACACGGCTTGAATAACTGATCATATGAGTACGTGAGTTTATAAAAGACTCTTTTTTATTCATAACTATTTTTACTGTTTTAAGTATATTCATATTTATCTGAATTCAGTGTACGTACAGCAAAATATTAATGAAAAAAAATATAGTTGTCTTTCTCTTGGTACACTTACCACTACCTTTACAGATTACTTACGGAATTGGAGGAAACTTACCTGTAAAAAGAAAAGAATTATTAATATTACACATCACAGTGTACATATTGTGCAGCTATATTTTTAATATTATACATGAACGCAAATATTAGTAAAATACGAAAGTAGTTCTCTATATTTGACGTATATATATATGTATCTTCTCAATTACTGAAGTATATTTTACAAGTAATTTAAGCGATTGCAACAACCATCATATTTGTTAGTTAACACACGAAAGTACATCGTTGCGCACAAATTTTTTCCTCACACATGAGGGCGCTATTGGGCCCTAACGAACCGCACTGAAATACAGTTTATTAGCGGTAAAGCGGAACATGACGTGTTGCTCCATTCACGTCACAGACGCCATCGCACGGCCACTCAAAATTTAGTATAGAACAATACAGAGAAAAAGGTGACCAGAGTAAAATGTAATAAAGCTATCGAGGCATTTACCACAAAATCCATTTCAGACAATAGTATATTCACACATAAGTACTGAAACATTTACATTTCAGCGACGGATTTCAGTCGAAACTATTAAAATTAATCCTGTAACGAAAATAGTAGTTTCATTTTCATTTAATCTCCGTTTTTTTAGCTCTAAATTTAGATACTGATATTTATTTAGTTTCTCTTTTAAAAAGATCAAAGCTAAATGTGATTTAAAACATTGTAAGCCTTACTTGACATTTTGTTTTATTTATATTTGAAGTATTTTTGCTGGTTGGAATAATCTATATTTTACTAATAGTAAACATTTACTTTTTAAGAATATTATTACGTATCTAAAGTTACATAAAATGTTCAATGATTTTTAAAACAATCATTAGTATAATATTGAATAACGTTAAGTTAATAAACAATTGACACTTATTTCTATAGCATACAACAGTGCATCAATGTAGTGTAAACACAATAAAAGTCATAGTGAAAAGAATATGTAATCAGAATCGAGCGGATTTATGTTGTGTTTATGACCGGCTTTAAATAGGCACTAAATTGACCATAGTCAAGGTTTCACTACGCTTTTCAATTTTATGTTCTGCATTTGGTACTATTGTATGTTAACATTAACTTGTCATGCTTATCGCTCAAATAGAATAAGTCGTTAATTGTGATAGTGTTATAGGTTCCCATTATTTACCTACGTAACGAATATGTCATTGTCGATTTCAAACAGGACACTATATGGTAAAATGAATTCGTTATAAATAAATTCATTATCCACGTGTGGATTTTACAGTGAATAGTAATATTACATAATTATATTGCTTGAAACAGCTATAACTCCGTAATGATTCTACTGATTATGGTATGTATGATTAATGCTACTTTCATTTATATATTTCACTAATACGTTCTATTCACCACAAACATGTAACAAATACATAATGGCACGAGTAAAAGGCATGTATGTAATGAATGTTATTATTTACAGTGTTACAATGTATGGTGTGTATCTGGTTGTTTAAATCTTACTCTCGCTCTTGTAAGCAAGAGTGGCAAGGCAAACAGCATTCATTGTAACAATATACTCGCACACACCTGACGTGTATTTTTATACAGCATCAATTAATCACCATTTTCCAAACACCTCGACACAATCAATGCCGCTGACCTAGAAAAACATAATACGTGTCCGGTGCGAACAGCGTCGTGCACATAATATTTACTAGCAAGAATAAACAACACAACCATATCACAATGCAATCATTGATTTTCTACAAGTGATTTAATACATTTATACATGGTAATATTACATAGAGAATATCGGACAGATATAAGTCCCATATGCACGCCACTGGATATGAATAATACATTCGATGTTGTACGTTGAAATTGAAAACTACAAAGTTACAAATTCACTTTCTTCACCGCCAAACAGCCTTGTGCAATTTAAATAAGCGACATGGTACAAATCTATTGTTTTGTGAATTTAAACCACGGCATGTACATACATGTATGCAGGGTACGGAGAATGTTGTAATTTAATTTTGGTGTCAGTGAGCTATGTGAGAATTTTAATTGTTACAGTGTAATTCGTTTTTACGAATGTTCTTTAATTAAAATTGTTTATGATGTGGAAGAAGCAGGCTGATTGTTTTAATTTAGAATGGACATTAGTACGTTGTACATAATGTTCCAGTTGTTTTGTTACTCTCGGAGGAAATTAATATAATCAAGAATTCATGGAACATAAACATATATGCATATGTGTAGTTGTAATTACAGTACAGTCAATGGAAGTTTAAATATTTATTTTTATTTTTATCTACAATATTAAACCTAGGAAAATTTATAATATTTAATATCTCGAACAGTTAACAAAGTAGACCAAATCAGAAAAAATATTCTTGGAGAGAGAGCAAGAATTGAATAAACAAACAGAACAGAATATAGACTTGCAAACAAAAATCTCTCACAAAAAGCAAAGAAAATATTATTTTATATTCACAGTTATTGTTCTCAAATGGTTATTAAATCTTTGTCATTTCTAAAACACACTTATTAAAATGCAATTTACTGTCTTTGTTCATAGAATGCGAGCCGATATAATCTAACGTCAATATGACTGCAGTAGGAAAACAATGATGCTTGGCATTTTGTTTATTATATCTGGTAAATCTGCCTGCAGCATTTTAGATTTAATCTTGAACTTGTTATTTTATTAAGACATCAAATAGTAAAGAGGTACAACAATCGTGCAACGATCGTGATTCCATTTTTGAAAATCTTAGTTTAAAATTGACTCCTCCACTCTCATTTAAACTATGTTCATGTATGTGTGTGTGTGTGTGTTTACTGCAGTATATCGTTAATGTGTAGCTCTAGCTAGAGTTAAGAAATCTAATCATTTATTTAACCATTTCGCTTCCCTTTCCATGGCCTCCCGTGACCCTAGGTTATTTTAACTTTGGGTTATTTCTAGAACGCACATAAAGATTCCATGAACCAAACACGGTTCGTGTTCTATCGCAGGCGAGTGCTTTTTCAGAAGTCAACAAGGTCCTGTTGGATACATAGCAGGAGACACCAGTGTTCCTGCTGTGTACAGGAGTGCACACGTGCAATGAATCCAAGTGTTTGTTAGCTTTCCAACAGACAAACGAATACTACCCCCGAGTTCTGAACAGCAAACAAACTTAATTAAAACTGGTTTCTTTGTGAATGTTTGTTTTCTGATTAAATATGTAATACAATTACAAGCATTTAATTCTTGCTTTGAACTAGTTGACTGCTTATCTTCTGTGGTAAATAAAAGTATATTATTTAGGAAATTATTTTTAACTACAAGAGATTCCTAAACAAACGTATTAATCATGATAGACATGTGTGTTTTGAACATTAGTAGTTTGAAATACTTCTAGTCAAATGTATCGGTGACATGTTCATTCAAGTCACACAGTGTCTGTTTTATAACCATATAAACATATGGTACACTGTTAAATTTTTCTACTAATTCTGTAGCTAGTTCAACAGTCAACATCTACTTAAATATATTACAATGTGAACTTATTATTTTAAATTCACTACTGACGTTTTTAATTTATCGTTTGTACTGTTTTTACTCTTGACAATGTCACTTAATTAATTAAAAAATAGAAGAGAGAAAAGACAGACATATTTTCTTTGTGTTACTCATAAAGAAGTCAGTAAGTTTATTTATTTGTCACAGGCTGTTTGTGTAAGCGAACAAACTTGACATGAGATACTTGTGACATTTTGCAGAGAACTGCGGTCGCAAAAAATAGATCAAATATCGAAACGATGTTGAATGCTTTAATCCGACTTCTGGCACACTGACGACGAAATGTGTTACGACAGTTCTCAAGGCAAACGTACCGTCCTCGCGTCACATATCTCTGCTGATGATGAAACGACTGATTGATTCATCACACTGTTCTATACCACCAACAAAAACTATGTGCAAAAATGAATTGAACAGAACCACATCGGGTTTTCTCGCGATCAATGTTTCTTTGGATACATTCTTAATAAAACTAAGGTCAATATAATATTATTCGTTAAGTATTGGATTTGAATCAATCATAGCGAACAATGTAATAAATCTTACTAATTCAAATCAAATAACATAGTATGTATTACAATAAAAACATTGACCCTATTTTTCTTGAACGAAGTAACTTTCTTTATCGCGAAAAATTAAAATGTATCCATACAGAATTTCATGTGTAGATTAAATCTTACAACAATCCATGTCGCAAAACTTTTTTGTTTCGTTCTGTTGATTTTCGCGGCTGTATTCGTTCTGTGAGCTATTATTTAACACAATTATTAGTTTAGCGAAGTTTATATCAACAAACTTTTATTCTTAAATGATACAAATGTGATTAGCATATCAATAACTAAACATTTGTTGTTAAAAATATCATAGAACTTGATACGTTGAATAAAATAAACCAAGTGCTGAACTAAACAACTTCTGTATATATTACTAATATATAATTATAGAGAGGAAAAATCATCATATTATCGTCACATTTCAAGTCTAGACTTTGAAATGAAATTTATGACATTTACTACACACCATTGCCTGTGGCATTCAGCCAAAATTAAGCTAGTTCATTTGTCTTGCTTAATAATGGATTATCTATCTTTTCGTCCACACATAGTAACATATCAATATTTGTATATACTGCTTGGAGGTATTTAATATAGTATATTTTTATGAATAAAAGTTCTTGCAAAGATATCACATTATCGAAAATATTTGATAAAAGATAAAATACTTAACGTATTTTTTCTCTGAACCCTGATAAAAACTTTTGCTAATGTCTTTGTTTCCCTGGTCCTTTTTATTTCGCGCACGTCGGAAATTAGATAAAAAGGAGAATAAAAAAATCTCTAAGTGCTTTGCTAACTTAATTCTGAACGAAAGTACATAAAAGATTTCATAATGAACTAAAAGCAATAGCATGTATTAAGCCAGGATACAAACAGTAATTAAATAAAGATTATAGTACATACGAAAGTGTGTTTAAGGAAGAGTCCATATTTTCCCAATGAAATATGCAATAATATTTCTCTGTATTTTTGTATTTTCAAAACAAATTAATAAATAATATGATTGCTTACAACGTTACAGGTCATATTATTTATGACAAAATCCAATGTGACATAAAATGTGAAATATAGACATTTTCCTTTGCAGCTGGATGTCGTAAAATCCATATTTGATGAGATATTGGCTTGTATATATATAGCAGGAGATATATTAAGTTACATACTTAGTTTACGATGCAATGCTACCAGCATATAGTATCGATTACAACCCTGATACTAGTGTTACTTTCATATGTTGTTCCAATATACCATATGGTGGACGATGTGGGTTTCAAATATTCACCACTAAAATGGTTGCTATGCGCATACATTCTCTCCCGTACCGAGACCATTGAGCTATACTTCTTAAACTGCATATTTGTTTTAGATTTTAATGTAAAATAAATTCATTTCAATATTGTAAATAGCTGGTAATCAAAAATATTGAAGTAGAGGACGATGCATCAGCGAATTACGTACGCAATATCGCGCAATTTCGTTGGGTCGATTTCGGTTTAACGTGCATTCAGTGTGATGCTGTGTGACAAAGGATAAAAAAAGCGGACGAGTCCATGGTTTGTTCGTGCAGTCACTCATGTCCGTTCGTCCAGTTGGACGGTCGGTTTGGTTGAGCGTAAACGCACACGTTGTTGAGCGATGATGTGTCGTCTGAATTAATTATAGGTTTGTTGACGCTCGGCATTGTTTGCGGTAATTGAAAATGCGAAAGGTGCTTCACGTATTGTTTACTGGGCGAGCCGCGCACTTTCAGCAAGCAGAATCGTTAACATGCGCGCGTGTAACGCTGTTTCATCATCGCTTCTTGTCACATCTTGTAAAGGAAACACGCACGCATTTACATACCACACACACACACACACACACACAGAGGAAATCTGATAGAATTGTACAATGTACAGTGTTGTATAATCCAACGCAGAATAGCACATCAGTTTGAATTCTTTTCAAGATGCACTCCATTACAAAAATAATGACGCCATACTATAAAAATAACTCCACAGTATTTTCCGTGAAATTCACATGGACAGCTGCCGCAATAAACAGGCTTGTTTTTAATTAAAAAAACATCACACGTCTTATATATTTCTCCCGCTATCGACGGAGAAAATCTAACAAAAAGATGCTTTTATGAAAAATGAATAATGAATGAGTGGAATGAATAACAAGCAGCTGTAGGCGAGGAAGTATGAGGGGGGAGGGGTAGCCGGTTTAATATCCTTTTGAATACACCTAATTCGTGTACGATATCCTTCTGGAGACATAAGTATTCTGTCCTGGTGTTCACCTGCCGCACAGCCTGGAGACGCGGTATCATTAATATTAATTTAACATCTGCTTTTGATGCTGTCCAATCTTTCTTCTGCTATACGTGTTACGTTTGATAACGATAGCCTCTGTCTGCCCAGAGGCAGTACTTTGTGTCAACTTCACTCCTCATCAGACGCTTGTAGCTTGTAGGGATGGATGTGCGCACGTACACACAGAGAGCCAGCGTGCACCTTGGAAAACAGGAAATGAAACGGTGAAAACGTGCGCTCGTACCCGCTGCAGGAAGTCACACTGATACCTGACATGTACGTTTCCGTTGGAGATGCGCAGTCGAGTATGAAAAATATTTCACACTCGCAGAACTACGGTATAAAATTTGACAAACGTCTGTGGCAATCAATATTTGGATATATTCGTGTGCATCTACGCACAGCATTGGAAATTTAATTACTGATGTGGAAAAAGCTCATTACAAGAATTGTAATTACAGACGAGAATAATTTTAGTAAAGTATAGATGTATATGTTTTAATTGGATGTTGTTCAATATGAATATATATTCTAATTTTGCTGGAAGATCTTTGATTGGATGTAATCGGAACGTGAACTAGAAACTGCGGTGGCAGAATATTCATAAACTCTATCGATTACTGTAGGTGTGCCACGCGATATTACCATGAATGAATTAGTAACAGTTTATTTCAGTAGAATACAGGTCACTTAGAGCATCAAAACGAACGGGATCAGGTGCAAACAAGTGTTGAATAACTCGCAATTAACCGCGATGCATATTGTATTTCAAATTAACAAAAATTCCCTAACCCTGTTTAATTTCTCTATAAGTTTTCAACTATTTCATATTTGAATGTTTACGCCTGAATGAAGACGAGAAAATAATTTCTTAACAAATGTAATACAAAACGTAGTTTTATTAAAATTCATTATACACTACGCTAGCAGAACAAGTATATATTTACTTCACTCATTATTGTAAAGAGATTACATGATTTACAAGACAGCCGTAGTGAAATATTAACTGCAAATAATATCTCTGTAGTGTAGTAATAATTTTATCGTTAAGTACCAGTTAACAACAATTTATAAACATGATTAATATTCAGATGCAATTACTTGTAACCGACTATAGGAGCGTGTCCGTTCAGCTATCCCCAGAGTATGGGAGCTTCTAACCTTGTGTTGGGAACTTGAACATGTAAGTACCACCTGAATAATGTACCTGTCTGCGTTCGCAAGACGATATGGACCGCAAAATTATACTGCATCAACTTCAGTGCTTTCCAACATTTTATCAAAAAAGCAATTACGGAATTTCCTCTCTAAGTTTCTAGAGAAATGCATAATAAAATATTTTTTTTCGTATATGAAGAAGATAACCACAATATAATATTCTCTTTACTATATGAAGATCTTATGTATTACAATGAAACATTCTATTAAATGATGTATTAAATACAATGTTATTCTTGATAAAGTTTTATTTGTTAAAGCCTGTGCCACTGTTTGAAGACTGCTACAGTTCAGTACACGTGTCGTCTGGATGTAAGCGTGTTAACAGCACACTCTGTACGCACAAACAACGTACGTTATGAGATATTGGCACTGAATTTCATTAGGGAATGTAATTAAAGTGCTATATAAAGGGATGCGTGACACCTGTGCTGCCTACTATACCGACACTATCACTGTCACTGATTAATACAGGAGCTGTAACTTCAAGTATCTTGTGACTTTGGCTGATGTGAAATATGTATAAAGCTTTTATATAAAAGCGAACCATTGCATATCATGAATATACCACGTATAACTTTCTTCAGGCATGTAATATGTA
>JAGJTL010000183.1:1423228-1441943 GCA_022063505.1 Calosoma granatense | reverse complement strand
TATATATATATTGCATGTTTATTTTCATGGTCATATACAAGTCAAGTTGAAAAGTTTGTAATGATGTCTGTTCTTACAATGTGAATTGCTGTATTGATTTGTAAATAAACCTGTTGAAATATTAATGCCTACTGTACCGATCGAAATACTGGATTCATTAATTTTTAATCGCAGTTCGTTTAAAACGCAATTTCCACCCGTAGAATTCTATGTACATAGAAAATTATTTTACAGAAACCTTGGCCTTCCGATAACACACATCCTTGTGCAGTTTGAATAAATTTGTAAATATTTGAATATTTTAATGTGTTTATCATTTTTTTTCTTTGTAATTAGCAAAATACATTTCATAATATCACACAAATCATTTGTACTTTGGTTTAAAAATATATATCTAGAATCTTGTTTGATAAAAGATTATTGATATTCAAAATTTTTTTGAAGGGAAGACCCACTATGATGTGTATCCAAATGTATACATGGCAATCAAAGTGTTAATGTATAACACAGAAACCACATTGTAATGAGTTATCAGTTATTTAACATAGTTTTTATTCGTGTTGTGAATAATCCACGCACAGACATCATCAAAATGACATCATCTGCGGGTAGAGCTACGGTATTTGTGCATTCCATGTGTACTGGGCAACTGTTGTGTTGTGTATGAATTCACTGTTAAATGGTCTGGTACAGTATGAACTGTATTGCGCTAGTTTAACGTTTTTTATTGACGCTATTACAGCGGGATGCATAAAGTAACTTCATTACATGATTACAATGAATGAAATTAAAACACACCCGGTACCGAGTGAGGTACGCGTGGCAGGGGTCCGACTGTGCAATTCTAAATAATTGAACTAGCCCGTGTAATTGCATCTGAAATTTAAATGTGACAATGAAATATGGAAAATCGTATTAGCAACCTGCTGCACTCGTATTTGTCCATTCATATGCGGGTTATTATTATTACAATACGATGAATTGTAATTACTTTATTCATAGTATTATATTAAATAACTATTTTAACATTTACTTCATAAACTGTACTTATGAAATGAATCTAATTTAATATTTTTAATATGTGTACAGGGTGATGTTTGTCTGTTGTAAGGTGAATAAAACGTTATACTAAACTGTATAAAACAGTATTCCATTGTCTCTTCTTGGAGCACTGCCAGTTATGAATTTCGTGAACACTGTTTAGACGTACACAACATAGAACAGACTCGGAGATCTGCTAGAGATAATATAAACTTGTCATAAAATGTGTGAGTCTAGATAAATTTTGACTAGCACATGGTATCGCACATAAAAAAGATATTTTAACAACATTTTTAATAGCTAATACATCGCTTACGTTGCGATAAGTATTAATTATTTTAAATGAAGATATCTACATTTAAATCTGCAATGTGAAGACACCAGAATGTAAAAACTTACAGAATACATAATGGATGTCATTGATCACGCCTGTGTATGTGTGTGTGTGGTTTTCCATTGCTACTTGATTTGTGGTCCACTTTCCAAGGATTTTGTTATCCTTTGGGACTTTATACTTGATGGTTTACAATTTATCATCCGTTATTAAATTCTGCCTCAGATTTTTCACTGTCAAGATTTAAAAAAGGAGGAAAAACAAATAGAAAAAGTATGGAATTTTGTATGTACAGATTATTTATAGAGTACTAATTTGTTACGGTGTTTTTGTCGCTTGTTTTGTAAATTTTAATCTTGGAAGAAATGTGTAAATTTTTCTTCTTTGTCTTTCAAACGTATTATTGTTTTTTATTAGTTTGTTTGTAGCAGAAATTTGCATGTGTCAGATATTTTTCAATATTTACTACGTACTACAGACAATAAATATATATTTATATTTATATGTTGTCAATTATGATAAATGACTAATATCTTGCTCATATTAAGACTTGTGCCATTTCAAATTGTACTACAGACAGTACGTCCAAAATAATCGACTGTAAGTGATGACGTGCGCGAGAAATATGAAGACGGAAAAAATTGATTAAATGTTGACCCAGATGCTGGTCAGCGCAATAATTCCATGTTAATAGCACTTAAGCGGCACATACTGTCATCAAAGTGGGCTAGTTTTACAGAAACCAAGTTAAGGAACATGTGCCAACGTTTCAGATGTAAAATGAGAAACAGTGTTGACTGGAGTGCATCCAAATGTGCATCGTTATCAATAATATATTATCCATTTCCACACGGCAAATATTCATGATATGATGGAACTAATGAAAAATACAATAAGCAGCTGTCGATTAAAGATTAATTTGTGACCTAATTGCAACTATTGTACATACATCTATAACATATTGTCCTTACGAGAGAATAATATGAACAATTTATGACATTTTACAAGACAAGTACAAATATATTTTTAATTCCAACAGCTGGGGTCTATTTTTCTATCTTACATTTATTTGGCAACCATCAACGAGGAATATTTTGGCACTAACGGTGCTTAAGTGATATCTGATAAACTATGAATTAAATTATATTTACTTTCAAACCTTAAACTTTAATTTTCCATATACGATTGAATTTAAAATGTTCATTAAAAATGAAAAACCACAAATACCATCTATAAGTGAATTGATGTCAAAACCAAGTTTTCCAATTATGAAAAAAATTTTACAGCTCTTCATTCTGTATTGTGGAAAACGTTAATCAAGAATTCTGGGTGGGTAGTGCTCCGGCTGATATTACTTGTGGATAAAGTTGTGTTGAAATGGTCTACTGATGTACGGGGGCGCATGAGATCTTTAATCACTCATCTTTGCCGGTGGCATCGCAGCATCCGAGCCAACAGATCGAAACATCGTTAATTACGTTGCAAGAACAATGGCGAGTTTCGTTCGACACACGGGCAGACCAAAATGGCGTCCGCCGTTAGCGCACCTATCGGCAACAAGCGGAACCAGACAGTATATCCCTTTCGGAGCGACGTTTCCGAAATGCAACCTCCGTGATAATTATAGTCGATTCATTATGCACCACGGTTAGTCAGACGTGGAAAAATGTAGTTGCTTTCTTCACCAGTGGTATTCAACAAGTTTTACATATTTCTATTTAACTAATTACCAATAAGAAACAAGGTTGTACTCGGCAATTTAATTTGCTAATATTAACACAACTGCAATATTTCTTATTAAAAAAACAGTGTGTTTTTAAGTATAAGATAATAAATACTTTTAACATATTGTTTGAGAACTTCTGTCAAGAACTATAGTACCGAACACCGGAACCGGATAACTCTAGACTAGGTACTTAATCACAAGACGTATATACTCCTATCTGCACACACACACACATGCAAATATATACTTTTATCCAAAGGCATTAGTAATGATGGTTGTTTTTGGTTGATATGTATGTATGAGTGAATCATGGTTGTACCAATGTGTGAGAACTAGTGGTAGATACAGGAGATGAGGTACTACACATTATTGGGTCTATACATGGAACCACTCAAATGATTTGCTGCTAATTACATACACACAGAACGTAATCAGTGGAAATCAACTGACCAGAAATTATACGAGCTAATATGGATGAGTACATATACACTGCACAGCAATTGGGAATATGAAAGAATGCACTTTAGCGTAACCGAATAGGTGTGGTGATATGTAGAGAGACAGTTCAGTACAATGAACAGAATGAATGAACGAATGAATGGATGGATGGATGGATGCTGATGTGCCATGATAATTGAATTGTTTATTGTCTGTGAACATATATCTGTAATGAAGGTAATATTTCTATTTTCTATAACTACATAACTATACACTAAATAAAAATATAATAAAAACAGTAAAGGATTATCTAAACATGTTTTGTATTTCCTTTAGAGATTATGAAACTTTTCAATGTTGGATTTTAATATGTAGTTTTATATACGTAGGTACAGTGTATTCATAATCTCTTTTATATACTAAACTTTTGTCAACAAAAAGCACCGAAACTACTAGCACATAACTCTGTACTCGGGTAACAATTGAAACCGTTGCTGTAAAGTTTTTAAATTTATTCCTAGTCTACAATTTCTATGATGAACTATGTACAGCAGCTTCTGAACTTTTGCTGTATACTTTCAAACAATTTCAAATAAATCTCCGTAGCTTCATGAAACCTTTTATGTGCGCTGGCTATATTCAAAAATACACTGTAAAAGATGAAAGAGATGAGATTATTTTTAGAATTTTTACTCACACTTCTCGTCTAATTTTCTGGTAAACTTTATCATCATTATACGGAGAATTTAATTAGATACAACCTCTTCTTATGAATCTATAGATAAATGTGTCTTTCAAAATAAAACCAAGGTTGTATCGATGTTGTCACGGGGGAAAGGCTAGTTAATCATCAATTATTTTTCATTGCGCGGCCATACTTTGCTATTAATAAGAACACTGTCACATACACTTCAAATTTTTATAATCGCTTGCCGTAGCAAAATTTAAAGGAACATGCATATGTTTTTCGCTTGGAAAATAGATTTCCCCGGGTAGAAATTTTTACTGAATTGAGAGCTATGGACGTGTAAATTTCCGAGAAGTACAATGAGGTAAATGGAAAGCAAAGGAGTAATGGTGAGGATCGATGTGGAACGTTGTTTTGTTGATAGGGAGAGTGTGTGCGTATATCCAGATAGCTGTAGTACATAAATCAATTCACCTGCCCAGAACAGAGCTGGGTAAACAAGTCTGTTTTTGATAGAATTACCACAAACATCACTATGTACCACAACAGACTTATAAACACTAGAAAACTATACAGAATATTATAAAACTATTATATCTATAGATAATATTTGCGTTTGAGCACATGTAAATTATTGGTTTGACATAACACTGGTCATAGTACCTGTCAAACACGACAGTTTTAGCATTCAGTGTAAAGAGATAAACAGTTGTTTGGGAAGTTTTGCAAGTAGCAGAGTGCACAGATATTCCTAGGATTCGAACAATGCTATTGACAGAAACATTTCGCACGAAAGATAAACTTGAACATTATTCGCAGTTGAAATTGCACTTCCGACGAAGTTGTGTCAAAACAAGTTTTATACAATACAGTACGATGGGAAAATTGAAATGTTCTCAAACATATGTATATAAAGTTTACAGTGGAAATTTATTTATTATAGTTTTTCATAATAATGTTTTTACTTGTAGATCTACGTTTAATTTACTAACTCTGTTGAAAAGTATACAAACATTTCCCGAATCCATTTAGGATATTTCTGTGAATGCTGAGTGCCTACGGGGAATGGAAGAAGAATAAGAAGACAATGGAAATAGCGTTAGCGTTCAAGTTTAAAACCCGGGGAAGTAACGATAATGAATACACGAAGTACCATTAGGTTTAAACTGTGCCAATATTGAACTTACAATTTAATGAATTTCTCCATTTACTTTAGAATTCACATTCTGTGGAAATAATGAAGTCTATCCACGCATGGCAAGATATCCAGAATGCGAGTCCAACACATGTATACAGACACTTGAATACATGCTATACAACTCTTATCATTACTCGAAATAATTTAATTCCTTACTAAGCAATTGAAAAAAGGTAAAATTTGTATAACATGATAATTACATGATTCTTTACGAAATATGTTTAGAATAAGATGGCACAAGTCTCTAAATTCAATTGTAACAAAAATATTACTAATATTACGCAGTACAAGCATATAGATACTGACAATTAAAATAACAACTGTCTGATTAATGCAAGGCCATTATTGAAAATAAAATTAATCACAATGTTTAGTTGTTAGCTGCCAACAAACAACATAAACTACAACTACATATATTTATAAATACAAATAAACACCATTTTATTCAGTGTTTTGTTATTTTCAAAATAGATACAATCGTAAAATGTACAATTTATTTGTACATTTTTATAACGTTACTATTATTGACAACTGTAGCATGTGTTAGGATAACTGTTCCCTTTTAATCCCTGTTTTAATCCAAGTAAAGATGATTAAACCCGTGGTTAAGTCACCTGATCCGATTCAAATATGAACACACACTGTGTTAAACATAGAATATAGATTTTAGAAATTCATCATTCATCAACATCACTTACACTTCATAAACGCAACATAGATTCTCTCGTGTTAATTTTTCAAACTTTTTATTCCAGATGACAGAACGTTCAATCTTTCGAGAGAAATTTGAAACTTTTGTTCATTTAGCAACGTGCGTTATTAATTTTTTTTTGATAATTAACAAGGAATAAATTTTTAATAAACCCGCTGAAGCGCATGGAAATAATTAATGAACATTTTTCATAGAATATTTATTTGTTTTTTAATGTTTCCCGTATGTTTAAAATTAGTTTATAAGTTGAAAGACAAAATACGTGTAAATCCATTTTAGATAAGCCAGGAAAAATTCTGTATATTTAATAAATTATTTTCTATATTAAATGGACATACATAGTGTATGTGCGTGGGTTATTGCATGTCCTGTTTAAATATAAAACGACACATTTTATAAATGGACAGTGACCAGATACACGCCTACATTCGATTAAAATTTTCATTTATTTTAAGTACGGATAATTATGATGTTGCATGGTGGTACACATAGTGTGTGTGCCTTCAGTAAATATGCAAATTTACTTGCTAAATTAATCAAAATGAAAAATCACTCTCCAGATTACACGTAAGCTAACATGTTTGTGTATAATTATAAAGAGGAAAAAAAAACCGTATTAGTTTATATTTACCTATATAATCAGTATAGAAATATCCGGATATAAATTTTATTTTAAACTTGCATGCTTTGACATAACTGTAAGACGAGTTACAAAATATGTACTAGAGCACAAGATTCTTTTCAGAAGATACATTTTAAATGCGAGGGAAAATACCGTAATTCACCGTTACTTCGGGATGCCGATGAATAACGAGTGGAAATATAAACATGTCTGTGTTTATACATTTTTATGCATTTAAAGAGCTTTTATGGCGCACTAGGAAAATGCATTAACCGGATGTATATGTGTGTGAGTGCAGATTCCCGCGCGGTGTAAAGTATGTATATATTCATGTCACGTAGGGGTTGTGCAACATATTTATGCATACTGGCTGCTGTGCTGTGCTTGGGTGGATGTTGTAAATACGATACCTGTACAGGTGAAGTGCTAATAAAACCTTTATGAATACACTTCGCTTGTCTATTCTTTGATATAATAGAAGGTACACGCTGCTATGGCAACGGGGGTGTCTTTATTCAAACCCGATGCTCCAGTGACGACGATAATTCATTTAACGTAAAATGCTTTATTTCAAATGAGTGTTTAGAGTCAGATAATCCGATTCTGCTTCTGCTATTACAGGCAAAAGAGAATTACAGTTAGTTACAGCCGAGTAACGACACTGTATACACAGGTTTGAATACCTAGTTAACGTCAACGAATACACACAATAGCACAGCTTTCAAACATCCATTACTATATCTCTCTACAAATATAATATTATCAATTTCACTATAAGCAACATTGTACTGGTAATTCAGGTTTAGAACTTCAGTAGCAATGAAATAATTGATAAACATAATTAAATATTGGAGTATTATTTTAGAGATATTTGCGATCAGAATGTTTTATAGCAAAATCTATACGTGTATATATTTGCATTTGTTGTTATAACTTACCTACCAGGAAGATAGAATTTGAAATCAAAGGAACTTACCTGTAACAAAAATACATAATATTAGTACAATACATACAAAATAATGAATGGTGATTTTGTAGAGAATTACAAAGAGGGCTGTTTACTAGATAATTATATCACATTATAGAGCAGAACTCTACGCCTTGTAATTTCCATTTCTTGCGAAAAAGGCCTAACATTAAATTTTAACAAACATCTCCCAAGGTACATTTTCAACTAAACTATTAATTCTACATCAGCCAGGAGCACGCGGAACAACCATCAAGGAACCTTGTTCATTAAAATTAAAGCCGTGGCTTGTACTTTTCATTATTCCTAACGAAAGGGCCCAACGCAAAAATACCTTCGTTCATTATCATTTCGAAAAAGGAAAGCAGGGTTTAGTATCCAGTGAAATTTCTTTGCTACTTCCGGTTTCCGGTCTACTTTCATTTTCACTAAAACTGTATAATACTTTACTCGAAAATTCGGTTCCGTAATTATTGTGTCAATTATTAAAATTGCTGTAAAATGTAATCAGGAAATTACAAAATGTGAACACAATTAATTATAAAGTTTAAAATGTCCTAAACTGTGTGTTAGTTACACAGAGGGGTCATACAAATCTTGATTGTTCGTGGTTTTATGTGTCAGGATAAAACGGTTTTCATAAATATAATGGCGGCACGCACAGAGAGTGTTTCTCTCGAGTTTGCCGGTATATATTTAAATATCGTGAATAAGGAAATATTCTGCACTACAGTCAGTCGTATTAACATGAAAAGAAAGTCGCGTGGAAAATAAGGCATTTCTTTCTTTAAATAATGACATGGAAAAATAACTATATTTAAACATACATCATTGCATTCTTCCTTGAAAAGACAACTATGTTTGCTTCTATATAAAAATTTTTTACATTAATGTTCAAAGTAACAAAATTACACTATTTCCATTCATTTTATATAAAAAAACTACTAGTGTTGATTGTTAAGATACAATACACATATATTGTTAAGGATTGGTAATACGAATTATTTGAAAGACATTTCAGATACTTGTGAACAGAACTAATTCTACCTCAGTAACTATAGAGTACTCAGAGTGGAAGAGATACGACGCTTCACTGAACACACTCATCTCACGAACAATAGCCACTACCTCATTTGGAAATAGGTTTCTCCGTACAGAATTAAAATAAATTGAGTAAAAATCTGAATGTTACATTTGTATATTGAATTCATGAAAACCATTTTCAATAAAGTGTATAGTTTTTTTATACTTTTCAATTTGATTTTAAAATTAATTACATAATCTCAATTTGTAAAAGAATGAAATTTAAAATGTAGATACATAAAGCTGTACTTTTATTGTTAAATATCTGATTGGAATTATTGATTACTAAATAATTAGCAATCAAATAACGTACGTCGGAGTTGATTTCCGGCAAGTAAGTTATCATTCCACGAATCACAATGCTGAAGAATTTCTTCATGCAGAGGCGTAATCAGTAATATTTTACAAAAATCTTGAAAATGACAAATTTAAAACTATAAATTTCTACATGAAATAATTCTTAGTATATGAGAATAATAATAATCATTAACATAATTATTTTTAAATCAATGATTCTGTATTTAGTACTATCGTATAGCTTTTGTGGATGAATTAGTTATGCTGTTGAGGTATTTGCATAAAATTGCAGGTACGTGGTAAGCGTTTCAACAATGATTTGCTACGAAATACCTTGAATGACATGTGTTGTTAATAATTTTCGCACGTAACAAGCAATAATTTACATCGTGTGTCTATGGCGCGCCTGGAATTATATATCTATTTCCTAAGTCTGTTTTCAGAATGCATATTCAATATTGAAAGCTTGTACATAGGTACATACATAATACAGCATAAGAAAAGTATCCGTTTACTTGCCTATGTGAACACATTAGCTAAAATTACGATATACAAATGTTACAAGCTTATATAATTACCGATTAAATAATAATTTACTACGCATTATAAACGTATAAAAAATCTTAGATGTCAATGTTTCTATTATTATAATTAAATAAATTATTGGAATAATTTCATGAGACATGTTTTTTTCTTAACACAAATTGCAATACAAGTATTTAATTGTTGAAATGAAAATCATACATTCTGTTAAATATACATGTTTCATAGCTGCCGGAAATATAATACACCCTGATTGAATTGAACATGAAACTAAAGTTTGCCGTGTGTTATAATGAAAACAGATATCAGTTTCTAATTGCGATTCACCTCACACACATACACACAGGTATCTGAACAGGAGTTAGTAATTTAATAACCAACACACATTGAGAAAGTTACGGAATTCTGTAGCGGGTTCATGTATCGAATTTTAGTGTTTGTCCAATCGGAGACTTTAGTTTTACCCAAGCGAGATGGCGTCACGTGTACAAGAATGTTAATTAGCTGTGGTATTTCAAGTACGCACGTGATATACATTCCATATTATCCAGAACATATATACAATACAGTACTATTTCCAATTGTAGTTATACAACATACCTATATGGGTGAAGAAAAAATAAATGTAGCATTTTTCATGAATTAATATGTTAGTTCATGTTTATTCAATGCCATTCGGCCTCTGTAACGAGTTGCATATGTTGTAAATGCTGCCTACAGATTAAGATGACAAATGTGTTTATTGCAATATGCGTTTTTTTTAACTGGCATTAATATTACTATTTCATAGCTCAGTTATTTTATTCATTGCTTAACGCATCTAAACTGTACTGATTTTTAAAGTAGCATACTAGTTTGAACACGTATGTTAGTTATTGATAGTTAATGTACTATAATTGTGTAATAACATATGTTTATTTGCAATATTAGACTTTCATTTAGTATAAAAGTTCATCACGCACACACACACACACACACGTGAGGTGATGATACTTGTGTAGAATCGAAAGTGAAAATTAGGCAAGTATGAATTTGCGAATGAATTCCTTGCATAAAGTATGCTAATGTTACTACATTTAAACAAACTTTCTATTGATCGCCCCGTAAATGTGCACGATTCGTTTTTTACTTGTCCTAGTTTCAAACGAAAATTGTCAATTACATTCAGTAAATAAATCACGTTTACATAACATTGCTAAGTTATAAATCTTACTATTTTTTTTTAAACTAGATGAATTTCCTTAACTTGTAAACGTAAGCAGCAATCAATATGCAATGACATACACATAAGACATACACGTAGTAAAGTAAATATCTAATTATACATAATATAAAATTTTAAAATACGAATTAATATTTTTGTGATCTAAAAGTATAATTACTAATTATCATAAATTAACAAATTTTCTTCCTCAGAATTCATTTTTCTCTGTTTCATTATTCCCTGAAGCTACCACGCCCCCAAATTTCCCAGAAGAAAATTTGTAAGTTCATCTTGATACATATGCATGTATATGGTTCCATTTTCATAATTTACATTTAGCACTTGTAGTAGTTCATATACTTGCCGTGGCATAAAAATTACCTCGGAGTTTCTAAGATATTCATAAAGTATGCCAGATTCATTTAGGATAAAAGCCGACGTTGTGCAAATAATAACGGTAGCGTTTCGTGAGTCTGCAAGTAACTGGAAACTACCTAATGCATATAGTCTCCTCTACAGAGACTTTCATCTGTAACAGTGTACCAGTCAGCTAGAAGAACGTAGGATGTCGGTATACAAATATGTAAATTGCATATGTCGCTCGACAAGAACGTTTTTACCATTTTATAAATAACTCTGCAATTTGGAACGTGAAAAATAGATGCAACTCTTGCATACAGTTAGCAGAATGCATAAATAATCACAAAAATACATGTGTTATTGCAAACAGCCGTTGTTTACATTCGAGTGTGTAGTTTATTAGATAGGATTGTAGCTGGAATTATGTACAATATTATAACTTCAACATGAACATAAATGTTAATAAATATAAAGAAATAAAAGTAGAAATATTTCAAACAGTCAGCAATTTCAAATAAAATTTACTTGCATCGCATTTAACCAACCGGATTCACTATTCGATGCTGATGCTGTTTTTTTTTTCGGTATCCACCACGGAAGCTGAATATCCTATAAAATCTGGCGAGTGGTCGTGACGTTGCAAGCTGCTTGCAATTTGTCTCAGATCCAAGAGGAAAACCAGGCATACAGTAGTAGTGGTGAACGGAAAATGCTCTTATTTTTGCCTCATGCATATTTCAATAGTTTCCGAAGCAAGGAATATCGATTCGGACATAATTTAACACATAAATTGTTGTTCGGACTAAATAAAGTAGGAAATTTAATCAGTTCACGCCTGTACTATCCGGCCGGGAGTAATGCAGCTGGGCTACCTCCTCCCCCTCCACCTCATAGTGTCAATAGAACAAGGAAAATGAGACTCTCTACGTTACACACTCCCACGGGAAATAAAAGAAAATAAATATGCAAGAAGTTTTGTGGACTTAAAATATGATTTTCAAACAATCCGGAAATTATTTCATTTTCTCCAGCTAAAAGGGAAAAATATTATCCAGGAAATTGAAAAATTATTAAATAAGCCAGTTTCATATTAACATAACAATGGGGATGTTTATATTTAATATCAAATAGATAATATACCATTAAAAAAGTAATTGTTAAATATTAAAACATATAAATTATTCACGAAAATATAATTGCATTTACTCGAGTTTATTGGATACAATATATAAACTTTTCTGGTAAACAATAATTTTCTGTCTCACTGAATAATTACAGTTTAGCAGATTTAGTTGTAGGAATACTAAATTTTGTTTACCTAAAGATGTCACTTCAGATACTTCTGAGAATAAAGTACCGATATTTCCATACATAACATATTATATCATAAGTTATAGAACACATACAAGAGATAAAACTCTCTCATACTCATCAGATAAGCGAGACTGTTTAAAACTTGATCGTTCGTTACGGTAATTAATGTTGCTTTACAGAACATTGCTAAAGTTTAGAAAGTAAACACATCTAGATAATGAACAGATATCAACAAATTGTGTACAACGCACTTCATACAAATATTATGTTATATAACAATAGTCATTCCACAGAAAGATATCAAATTGTCAGATGAATTATTTTGTTGTAACTCATGTTTTCATAAAGGGAGAATAATTCAGTTTTACTGAGCGATATAATATTACAGAAATGTAGACATTTCGTTAACTTTTGCACAGATACTGGAACACTTTGAAAGTGGAACAAAAGCTTGAACAAAACATTTGATACATTCAGTTTACAACTGATAAAATAGTATTTCTATGTCAGTTGGGAGACCTTGTAAACAGATCAATGAAGTAAGTTCCAAAACTCAGACGGTCTGTAAAATTGGAATTTCAAGTATCCATTGTTTCTACTTAGAATATATTAAGATTAAAATAACGGTAAGGTCACCTTGGTATAATCCGAAATTTTACCTGAGACAGCTGTACTGCCTTGCAGGTAAAAGGAATATGTTTGCTGGAATTTGTAAATTATATATTTCAAGTTTAAATAATCTAAAATTTATAACATATTATATTTTTATTCATAATATTCGCCATGTATAAATTGAATCTAAATATTTACCCTTTGGTTGTGCGTAATATAATCCATGCTTGCACAATATTTTCACACATAATAAACGAATGAAATTCATTTGCTGTCAACAAGATTATTGTATATTTTAATATCAGATAAATATATCCTGCGAAATTGTATGTTTAATAAATTAAAAACTAACTAAAACATTCAACAACGAGGTATGTTTTACACATCCGCACATTCTTGCAAGAATAATGACTTCAATTCACACAAAGAATGCATTTGCCAGAGCTATAAAAGCGGTAATTGTTGAACTAATGAATAACACACGTTACTAATGGCAATTATGACAGGAATTTTAAATGTCTTAAACTGTAGTTCTGCTTACGGTTCAGACAACTACTATATGTAATCTAACTCATTTATCTCGGCGAGTAACAACGTAAACAGCACTCTAAAAACATCATATACACATGGAGCGCATGTTGTTCAAAATAATATGCATTTATTTGTTAACTTACCAACTATATATTGTCTTAGTATAGTCAAAAGGACTTACCTGAAACAAAACAAATATATATTAATATAATTCAGCGCGGGAATCTATTCCTTGTATGCATACAAGTGTCAGACAGGTACACAAATCATGTAATTATGACAAGTAAATCAGTTGAGCCCGCGTGTGGAACTATACAATGTTCAAATACAAATTAGAGTACTTGTCGTCAACTCCTCTTCGCTTGACGCTGTATGACAAGCGCGCGGTGGCCGTTATTGAAATCGCCGGCTGTACACATAACAGAGGCACGCAACTGTTTGCTAATTTCAGTCCGTTCTGTACCGGATATTGAATCAAAGTCCGGCCGCTTACTGTTGCCTCTTTGTGTTCCATTTCTATAACGATATGCTCAGGGACTATATATATGATCAAAGCACACAACAACACGAAATCGATATTTCCTGTTTGCTTGTAATTCACACTGACAGCCGAGTTTTAATCAAACTCTGTTGATAAAATGTTCTCTGTTTTTTGGTTGATTAAAAAGTTACAATGTAAATAAATGAGCTTTATTTAAAAACTGTCCAATAAGGCAATTGAAAAAAGATATCGAAAAATAAAAAATACTAGTGATTTGTATTTAAAAATATACTATCTCAGTGTATATGTATATAAAATATTAATTATTCAATGTTCTATTGTACGGTTTTTAGTGAAAAAGTATCACGTTTGCAACTTTGGAAAAGAATAATGTTTTGCTTTTACAAGTTCTAAATTTGGAATACTTTTTATAAAGGAATATATGTAGCTTGTTATAAATTACACTCGCATAAGTTTGCGTTGTACATGGAATGAAATTGTCATTGATGTTTTTGTAATTAAAGATTAACATTTTTAAATAAACAAGTTCATTATCATATAAATGAAATCCAGGCGAATGAACAAACAAACAAACAAATCATTGTACGAAATATAAGTGGCGTTCCGTGTTCATGTGAGTGTTTTATCCTTTACCATCTGTTTACACTATCGCTGTTGTCAGTGGTGCAGACAGTGTACATGTAAACAGGTGTGTTATCACCCGTTATGTTGTTGTATACAGTGGCGTCCCTTGCGGCGGGATGCACAAGCTAGAGTATTGGATTGAAATCAGGAAATTACTGATATCGATAGAAGATAGTGTAGGAAATGAGAGTACGTTTATAAAAGCACGTGAAATTTTCACTTAAACTTGCTATATTCGTGTGTCGCTCAACCTGGCAATCAAAAATATTTTACACACAAATATACCTTGCATGCATCTATGTGAATTGGAGCATAATATTCGTACATTGATTTTTTAAAGAAAAATACATAACGCGTGATATTATAATGAAATATTGGAAAAGAGTAAGCATATATTTATTAATTTGAGTATATATATGCTGCAGGCAAGATAGAGAAAAGACTGTGTTCATAATTGCCCTGAATACAACATTTACTGTATACATACATATATTTCTGTATTTATAAATAATATTACACATTACATATACGCACTTTTTTGCAATTTACAGAGCATGTAATACTTTTGCAAGACCGTAAAAAACTATATTATAGCTTAGTCACTTTCACATTTGTGTAATGTAATTACAACGTATGTCAAGACACACACACACACATACTGGGAGAGATTGGAATGTACAAGTAATTTCAACTACGGAACTAGAGCAAGCCATGAAATGCACTTTAAACAAAATTATCTATACCGGTATACGAGAGAAAGAAAAAAATAAAAGATTAAATTTAATTATACCGGTGAATAATAATATGTTGTTTAAATGTACCATATAGTGGTTTAGATTGGTTCACACGATTTTTTATTATTTTAGTCTCGATACCAGACGCATGCAAGAGGATTCAACATAAATGATTATAGGTATAGATGCACTAGGAATAATTACGATAAGTATGCTGGCTATTAATTGTTTTCAAACTTGAAACATAAATATCTAAAGTACATGTATGTAGTACCGACTTTCAAAACGAATTCTAATTTTGTTTCTGAAACATTTATAATTATTTAATGTACAATAAAATGGAAGAGACATTTTTAATAATCATTTTAAAGATTACTGCGTAACTTGATGATTATGTTAGTTTGTTTTAACTAATTTTGTAAAAAGATAACATCTTAAAAGCATTTTGTAACAACGAAAATTACAATAAAAGGAACTAAATTACTTTATAATGAGTTCGAACCTGAATAATATTTTGTAAGTGAAGTACTTTATAAAAATCAGGTAACCTACTGCAGATCGTATTTGAATGTAGCGAGAAAGTTATGAATATACATTTATTTAAATTTAAATACTCGAAACAATATAGAACTAATTATTATTCGCATCTGCTATAAGTAGGTAGGTAGCTATTCATTATAAAATACTTAAATATACCATAATTTTTATTTCACAATCATTCGTTCCATTCAGACTAGTGATTAAAAATAAATGATGAAAAATGACTATCTTCCGAACGTCACGACTCCATGCATTAATTGTTTATGTATGAATAATCAGGGCGTATAAAATGATTAAGATTGATTAGTTACTGTCTAGAATCGATATGGTAATTATCTTTTGAATATTTATCATTTTATCAAATTAGTTTCCCATTTATTACAATTTAAATAAAATGTTTACTGAAATATACCTTCTTATAGTTGAGTAATGGTAAATAAATATTTACTATGTAATATGCAGATTTAAACAAGATTATACTATTTGTAAACTGTATCAATAAACCAACATTAAATAAACGCTTGAAATTGGACTGTTAGTTGTGTTATAATTGTTTGTTGTGAAATTCTACATTTTTCAATGTCGCACAATAAATTTAGTTAAATCGATGCTGTGTTAGCTACCGACTCTGGCTGTACACAATTATATATTTCCAACGATATATATTACAGAGGGAGCTTTAAGCTCGTATCCATGGATTCCCTTCGGCCATTTAAATACAAAAATAAATGGATTTTGAAAGATTTATGTCACAGCGAACACATACGCCAACCCTTGTTTGTATTTTGTGGAAATAATGACGTATTATTTTTTAGCTTTATTTTTTAAATTTCACGCACGAAATAGGAAGAGCTATATTAACACTAATTAATTTGGTTTAAAACACATATAAAATAAATTTAATTTTACTTCAGTTATTTAATTTCTGTAACATAAATCACAACTTTGCTAAGTTCTTAGTAAGTTTGCACGTTAACGTCATCAATTAACAAGTTTCATATTGAAATATTTAGCCAAGTTAAATAACCACTGCATTAAAAACAAAGGGGTGCAGTGTATGGTGCGGCCATTTTGTCTGGTGTGGAGGTATCTGACACATACACACATGGTTACGAAAAATAAAACATCAGGAACAGTGGCACACAGGCTATATGCTCACTTGTACATACATGGATACAACACACAGAAGAGGGTTGGGTATGTATCTCCTATATAGAACACGTCAGAGCTCCAGAGGATGAGGATGAGGGTGAGGAGGGTAGTGGGGAGCTGAACATGGCCAGCGGGCGTTCAACGACTCACCGGGGAAGCTGCAGGGTTGCTTTGTGTCGCAAGGTTAAACCAGTGCATCCCAAACATTTTATATACATTATAGAAATTCACAAGCAGTTTTCAAGTTTCACAGAAATGTAACATTGTTTAATACAGTATGGTTTTTAATTTACAAACACTACATATTTGCTCCATATATCCTAATTACGCTACTATGGATATATTACGTTAACATGCAAATTTAGCATTAACGTAAATTTACAAGAAATTACAACGGAAACCACAAAATTCTCTTATATCGTCACCGCAAATATCTGATGTTATTCATAGCTCAGTTTCTTTACAAGTTTTGTAAGTGTAGTTCAATACACCACAGGAATATAATTTAAAATTGATGACTGCTTATTTAACAAACCTGCTGAATGTATGAACTTGACAACGGTATATTTAAATATTTTACATAATGTATATTCTTTGATGTGACAAAATTATTTGAAAAATAACTTAAATTACAAAATATATAGAAGTACATTCACTTGTGGCTAAAGTAATATTTATTTTAAAATTCCTTGCTTAGCAATATAACCTGGAAACATCGATTTAGTGTATTGTGCATGAAACGGTGTGAGACATATTTTAGTACTACTGGTAACTACCACTAACTGCAACAGGGAAACTCAACGCCGGTGGGACTATACGGGACGTAAGGGGACGGGTGCATAACGCACCCTTGCAAAATAACCGATTCAGTGAAGAGGGGAAAATGCAAAATTACATCTACTACTACTATATATATATGTATGTATGTATGGGGAGGGGTTACCATGGCAACGACGAATCACTGATCGATCAACGAGAGCTAAACGTGTATGTGTGTGTGTTAGAAAAATACACTGTTAAAATATTTTACACGATTTATGGTTATATATATATAGCTATTCCATCATACAAATATGTACATACTTTTGTTAATTAATGAAATAAATGAATTTTATTATGTTTGGGAAACACTGGTATAAAATGAATAGACTTGCTTTCATATTACTGCCAGCCACCTTCAAACTTATTTGATAAACTACAGTGCTTTTATATAATGTATATATTTTTCATATTTATAAAGCATCATTTGATTACCCCAGCGATTAGGTGGTTATCGAGAAGTATTCTGATAAGATGTAAGTTTAAAATTAACCACAAATATCCAGTATTTTTCTCGTTTATCACAGCGTTATCTCGTGTCAAAGGTTATAAAGTTCAGAGACTATATTCAGAACAACATTTACAAGTATCTCATTAGCTTGACTAAAATTAATCTTTCTTTCAATACTAATTCGAATAACACACAGCTAAGAATAAAATATAATAATAACGTT
>JAGJTL010000183.1:1407589-1419586 GCA_022063505.1 Calosoma granatense | reverse complement strand
TATATATATATAGAGAGAGAGAGAGAGAGAGAGAGAGAGATACAAGCAGGCAGGGCACGTATCAAGAGATATAAAATGAAACACATCCAAAGGGCAAACCGAAACTAGATTACTCTCCCCCGCCCAACTGAAAGGGTGGTCCAGTGCAGGGAGAAACTGCCAGAGTCGGACTAGCAAAGAAAATCTCTCCTCCAGAAATTAGGTTTACAAGAGGCAATTTGTCAGACGACCGCACCTATGTATGTAAATAAGTTATACCCTCCGCCAGATTTGCATACGTAACTTCTTTGATCAGCACACTGCTGCTGTTATGGTTGGCAAAATGAATTTTCCCACCGGATATGAAACGAATATTTGCTCGAGCGGGGGGATATATTCAAACTATATTCATAATTAGACAGCGCCTGTGGCGTACATGGAAAAGGAATTAAAAATATACTCACGTCGTGATCAATATTTCAAGGTTGTAGTACAAAGCTACTATTATTTCTATGTACAACTTAAATCGATCATTTATAAATTATAAAGAACATGGAATGTTTAATGAAAAGTTGTAGTATGTTTTATAAAGTACTCCCTTCAATTAAATTTTATTTATACATAAACTAGTAACATTAAAGTCTTTGAATTTAATCTAGAATGTTTACAAGATGAAATCCCAAACTGAAATTTCACGGATGTAAATTTAGAAATTCTCCTCACAATTCGATAAATTTCCAAACGCAAATCTAGAATCATTCAGGTCAATAGAATTTATCGTCAGAACAAAGATTTCAGAGGTCGGCCTAGTTTCCTTGATTTATCCATTTCCATCTAACATTTCCACGTGTACGCGAAAAAAAACCATAGGTCATTTGTTGGATAAATATTTTTTCCCCCAACAAATCCATTTCCGGTACGAAAGGTCACACATCAACGAGAAAGAAAAAGTTTTGCTTCCAAAAAGGTAGATAATGGGCCTTTAGTCATAAATCATTTGATAAAACACTCATTCATTTACAGACAGTTCTTCAAACATTAGTCTATTCCAAAAGAATATATCATACGTTAAGGGTAAATTAAATAAATTCTTATTTGTAATAAATACCAAAGCAAGAGAGAAACAATTTCTATAGAACTAATCACATTCCAGGAATGTTTTCAAATAAGATACAATTATTCAACGGATGTGTAAAAGGGCAGTAGTGCAAGTGTACCTCTGTTGTTCAAACAAGAAATCGAAATGAGCGGAGTTCGGAGGTAACAGCAGCTGGATCTGGCGTCGTGACGGCGGTGGACGCGTCACTGTATTGCGTAGCTAGTTACGTACAGCATTATTGCATTTGCTGTCTCCCCCTTTATATACCGGTGGCCATCCTTTGTCTAGGGATAAAAGGCAGGAAGTACTTTTCATCTCCTGCGCTCACCAAGGGTGTGTACAGCGCAGATCAAGAACACAGCAGCAGGCAATTTATGAAATGGTAGACACAGGTGCTCACCACCGCCGCTCGACAAACAACACCATCTACCGGTACTTTTAAAACACTACGTCCTCTGCATCAGACAACCGTGAAATATGATATACTCAGCAGATAGATACATGCACACAACGAAAAAGAAGTGTTTTATATCCCAGCGGGACGCATCGAGATGAAGTATCTTATATTTCAAAATTTCCAAAACAGTCAAATAGATCATGTATATTTCTCAAATGGAAAATATGAAGATTTAGAATTGAAGTATAGAATTTAATGTAAATACTGGATTCATCAAATATGAGATATGCACGAACTGTTTATATGTTAGTAACTGTGTTTTCTGTTCCAACAGATTTTTATTCCGGTATTCAGCATTAGTTCCGGTCTAGTTTTACAAATGTGTGCCTTGTTAAATTGTTCCGTTAGCGTTCCGCTTTGGTATATTTACGTTAAGATTTATAAAATGAAAATTACAATTTAAAATGTTCTTTATATTTTAGAAATCGTGGTTAGTATATGTATAAATATAGAGTAAATAAAATAACTCCTTGCAGATGAAAGTATATAATAATATGAACTTCAGCAGACTCAATCAAACTTGTTCAGACTGTACTGACATATGTGCGTCTAGTTTTGAAATAAAACTCATTTTGCATAGCCCTCTTACCCGAGAGAAACAAAACTAAAGCATCTGGGATAACGCAGTCCCATTTCATATTAAATTTTACAGCACAAATAAAAACTTTTTATTTTTTTTCTATATCCCTACAGAATCATTGGTAATGAGAAAAATATATATTCACATATATAAAAGTTTTAGCAAAATATACTTACATAGTAATAAATAAATAGAAAAAGTATATATTTTTTCAATGGAAAATTTTCCGTATATTGAAGTATGTATATATTTGAAAAACTAATTTATATGCAGTTGCCAGGTGCCGTAGTTCAAGATTTGAAGTTTTAAAATAAACATTTACTCTACAGAAATGGAAAAATAAATTTCAAGGTGTGAAACGATAAGGAACAGGTCTGCATAAGCATAGATTTTCGTATTTCACAACAATTTAATATACTTCTTCCAAAGATGTAACGGTTTTTATCTTGATAAAATAAATTTTCATCCTAATCACCTATGTGTGTTAGGTTTGTAATTACGTATTCATAACACGATTAACCATCGTTAAATTCCGGATTAACAAGAGTTCAACATGCAAGTCGAATAAACTTAATATGAGCGTAAGGGATTACAAGTTATGAATAATATTGTACAAAATAGAAATATATACATATAAGACTGTTAATAACAAACCCAGGTTGTTTTAAATTTATTCCACGTACCGGAAAATGTAAAATACCATTACAGTGTTTCAGTCAGAAATGTCTGGTTACAGAAATAACATCGGGTAACGGAATACAAAAATAAATGTTCCAATATGTCACCAGCGTTCTAGCTGGAAATACCATTGCGAGCGGAGTAGTAACACAAAACACAGTTCTGGAATGAGCGTCTGGTGAGCAGATGTGCGACCGCGACCTCCAATGAGAGTTGGGTCTGGCCGTCAACTCCAGAAGCTACCACCCGGGTGTGTGAGTGTGTATTTTGTACATTTACTAAACCGTATCATGTTCCTCGCATGATGAAATTATATTCCACTGTAACTTGTGTACAATTTAAACGTTGTATTATACATCTTATTTTTTTACAACATTCCAAGATCAAAATTTTGTACATTTTATATCCACAGTGCAATGTTTATTTCTCTGTTAATTTACATACAAGTTCTGTCTTGTTACTCACAGAAATATATTCCAATGCATGAGTTTCTATGTAGGAGATTTCAAGATAGTTTTTGTAGAAAAACATATAAAAACCATCAAGCATCAACTCCACTTCAGGGATCTTGAGAATGCAAGATTTATTACACATAATAACGAAAGTAAGAAGAGACAGAACGCAGTCACTTGTGACATTTTTAACGTTACTAAACCCTCGTTAAATCTAGATAATATAAAAAGTACGTTTCACTGAATCCTTTAGCTTTCAAACAGATTTTTATCACAGGGGAAAAATAATGATTTAGAAGAAAGTAAGCCTGAAAAATATTACATCTTAATGAATGAACGTATACAAACAGTAGACAATTAAAATTTTACTAAAGAAACTAGAAATCACAGTACACAATTAGTTAGAATAATAATTACCCGCGAGCGTACTGCAAATAAGACACTAAAAAATCTAGTTTCTACAAATTCAAAATTAAACGTATTTCATAAAAAATGCACACAGTTCGTAGAGAAAGTTTTTACATTATAAGAAGTTTACAAATGCAGGAACCACAAGAAAAAAGTCTTTAAATTTTATAACAGCACCCGCCAGATTCTCAGAATGTTTATACGAAAAGTTTTTTAGCTACTGGACGAAGGAACGTCTGCGTTATGAAGGTCACGAAACCAGACTTCATCTGATGGTTAATAAACCAGTGACCATCAAACTGTTTCGTCAAGAAACTACATATTAAAATACTGTATATTGCAATATTATATACATACATAACACTACGCCTTAGCAGGCTCTTTATTTTTTATAAGACTTGTAAAAAATAGTAATTGGTTTATTATTTGTAATGAAAATAGAACATTTTTAGAAGTCCTGATACAACAGTACATGCATGTTTAAGTTAGTAAAATTCGGTGTGTTTACGAGAAAGTTTAAATATTTGTACAAGAGGCGGCGGAATAGAGAATAAAACCAGTGTAACGTCTTAGAGCAACGAAAATTAGTCTAGCGTCCTGCTTCCTTATTACCACAACTAGTTTCTGCTCCCGTATTTGAACATTTCCTCTCCAGACAGTCCTTTTTTTATTCGTGCACGACAGGACGCCAATTTAAAAATGTAGTGGGTAGTCAGAAGTCACTTAAAATCATCTAATTTACCCGTCATTTTATCTCATTACAAAAAAATAACGAAATTTCTCTCAAGTAACTATGCATAAGTACTTACAGAAGTTTACTTACAAAATTTTAACAAACCAGAGCAAGGAATATCGATAGTGGACACTTACCTAAAACAGAAAAAAAGCAATTAGGAACAATATACTAAAAGTATATGCAGGCTATGTAACATGTAGATAACATTGTCCAGTCTGAAATGGTTTTAAAATCACTTACATCCTAAGATTATGTGTAACTAATTTCATGCAGACATTAAAATAAAAGTAAAAAGCATCTTTGAAAGGACCGTATACACAATTGTAACTATATAATTTACATCAATTGCCGACCAAGAAATCGTTAGTTAGCTGAACAATGGGCGACGATTAAGGAACAAAAAAAAAAGACCGAGAATTTCAAACAACGCTCGCCCCTATCTTCGTGCATCATCGTGTGCGTTCGTGTGCCATCTCATGGCCGTCTTGATTAATGACGCCGAACTACAGACTTTCATTATATAACGTGTGAATTAATTTATAAACGGAATTAGTCCGGACGGACCCAAAAACAAAACGCGATCGTTAACAAAAACCGCAACGCTTGCCGTATGCTTGTGGACGGTGTGTATGGGGCTTTATTAAATTGTTGAATTTCGGTTTAATTTGTATGCATGTTAGGACGGGAAATCTAAACGGCGTAATTACAAAAACATGTCTTGGGTATAATAATTCATGTACAATGTGATACAATTATCCTGTCGAGAGAATATTCAGTAAATCTTGAGCATCTTGTTATGAAATTAAATGAAAGCGCATCTAGGACGATATATTCCTCAGTGCCCTTGGTAGCAGTGCAAGCAAAAAGGTACAAGATCAAGTTCCAGGAAGCCATACAACTCGATGAGCGACCCTAAACGAGAGGTTGATGGTAATTTTCCAAATAATTTCTGTCCTAAAGGTCGCAGGCAGTTCGACAACTTGAACAATCATAAATTTTTACTACTTTTATGGCTTTGCCTTTCGCTAAACACAAAAATACAGCATGTGCCATGAAGTACCCATTCATACAAGACAATTTCACATTTCTGCTGCTTGTTGTTAAATATTACTCTAATTTAAAACGCCTCGTATTATAAGCTTGCAATATTTTTGACCGCCGAGTTGATTTTCATAGAGCAAAGACTCACTATGATGTGTATCCAAATGTGTATACACATGGGGCAGTGAAAGTATTAATAAAACATTTGTATAATCCAACTACATGCGTGTATATTCACTGTGATTGATGTAAAGAGTGTGTCGATATCAAGTGTGCTGAATACTTAGCCTGCACTTAATGATATCCGATAAAACACTAGCTTACCTTTGACCAGTATCGGCAAGCGTATTTACTAGAGCTCTGTAAATATTTATACAAATTTCACTTTCAGTGATACAGTAACGTGCAAACAAAGATCAAATACACATTTACACACAGGCTCATCAAAACAAATACACGATACAAAATAGCAAAATGTTCAAAATTTCACAATAAATAATTTATACAAAGTTTTCAGTAATGGATACTATTACACAATGATGTAACAACATTAATATATTCATTGAATAATAGACGCACCTATATTTCGAATACATTCACACATTTTAACGTTTTAACATTCGTGTGTGACATACAATGTTTACAAAACAGAATACAGATGTTATAAGAATATAGATATACTCCAACATGTAACATTTTGACACGAGCCGCGCGCATTAGTATTTAATATGAATTATTAAACACAGTGTGTTTTAGTGTGATAACACAGCATAATTCGATTAAAATCCTGTGCATACAAATATAGAAGCGAATATTTTCTTAACAAACATTGAATTCATTACTTTGATTACTCCGAGTAAATACAGATAGTGTTGATTAGAGAACTGAATCCTATTTTGAAATAATATTTTATTTTAATATTTGCATTACGTGATTTGGTTATAAATGTGCGCAAAAGCAAATATGTATTTAAACATTTCAAATTGAAATACAAAAACTGGATATTTTCATTATAGTTCCATGGTTGTGAATACTAATTTATAAAAAAAACTGCAAGTACTAAATATGTATGAATGAGATTTTAACTATGTAGGAATTGTTGGTAAATTTATTCGAAACTTGGAATTGTTTAAACGTTTCAAATTCTAAACTCTTTCGTTCACTCAAACGTCATGCAAAATTCAAGGGCCGTGCAGGCATATTTTCCATTGCACACTTTGTAATGAATTTATTCATCAAATCACAAACACGAATAACTGGGAATGAAAACAAAATGCGCGCACGTGCGCGCTGTGCCTGGTAAAAACAAGAGAATGAAAAAAACATCCTTTGATAAATTCAAACACTACTATTACCAGCGTGAACTTTTAGAACAAAAGTACATTAAAGTTGTACAGTGCAGACTAGATTCAAAGAGAATTGGAGAAGAAAAAAATATAGTAAATGAGGTAGCAACATTATTACAATAAAACAAAGAACAAAACGCAGGTTTAAAAGCTTTGAATACATGTATACCGAGGGAAGTTTGAGAACGAAAGAATATATTGTCTCCAGCAGAATTCTATATTCTAAATACTCCTGCTAGCATCACAAGCAACATTTGAGCCATGGAAATATTTGTTGCATCTAAAAATACCGATGTGTAACCTTTGCTATATTCAGCGTGATTTGTGAATTTTGTTTCATATTTTAGCGGCACTTTATTGCGTTCTTAATCAGTGCGAAAAAACTACTGTTAATTTTGATTTAAAAGGATGTTTACACGTCCATTTTGGGAGCAATGAAATTTATGTTGCCTGCATGTGGATGTTTAGGGGGCAATGTTTTATAGGTTGGCAACACTGGATGACAGAAAACGCGATGTTATTTCGATATTTATACAAATAACAAAATATTTATCACACATACATATAGTGTAGATATTTAGGGATTCTGATAGAATGATATACATTGTAATCAGTAATAAAATATAATATTTACTTGTGTCATCGGACCTTTTTAGAATTTTTAAATGTATTATTTGCTAACAAAAAACACAGATTACACTGTACAACAAAGCAAGAAATTACTATAATTTATTAACTAGTTAATTGAGCAACAGTACGTAGTAAACAGATAAAAAATATAGTTTGAATTGTAGTAATTTAACAAATACACAGAAGTAGATACGTAATTATAAACGTATTATTCAATGTTAAATTAGTTTTTTGCTGATGAAGAAAATACAGTATTACAGGTTCAATTACCTCACGAATGGAGGTAATCATGTATTAAATTATATATTATAGCTGTATAAATATAATGTGCAAATTGCTTATACAATTATTTCATTAATAATCCAACTATAATTTTTGTACAATATAAAATTGATATTAAATATCAATTTTAGTTGTTGTTGTAATCTACGACTTGTAAAATTTATTTTCATCATATTTAAAGTACAATAAAGTACAGTCATTCAAAAACAATGCAGGTGCAATTATTAATGTGAGAAATGACATTTACAAATAATGCCCAGTGAAAATATTTCTCGGAAATATCTTTCTTTTCCATTGGCCAAGGCAGAAAAACAAAGTAAAAAAAGAATGTGCATTTAATGAATGCACAGTTTTGCAAAAATCTCACTAATATGGCAACTTGCCATTTAACAGAATTAGTCATAAAGAAAGCTTATTAATAAAAACAGAATTTGTTTACAATTTAAACAGTTATATTGTGAAAAAATAAAGACATACATTAAGTATTTTTTTTAAATAAATGTAGAATATAACCATATGTTATGTGTACTGGTAGAAAATGATTATTTAAATATGACAACATTCTCATTAATATAAATATTCATTAAAACAGAGCACCAATGGGATATCTGCCAAATAAAATGCACAACTAATTGCTATATACATTGAAATAAGTATTTATGATTTATTAATGGCATACAAGCACAGTGTCATTTTGTATAATATACTGCCAAGGTATATTTCAGATAATATTTTACAAATGCACCCACAAGATAATCTATGCTGCAAGAATAAAACCAGTTTAAACAAGACATCTTTCTAGCATATATGATTGGGAAGAAAACATTGAAAATAAAAACTGACTGCAGAATGTTTTGTAGAAAAGCAAGTCTGTGTAAAAAAAACATAAATATAGAAGCATGAAGGCAATGCGCGGTGACCTAGTCATTTGACCTGAGGCAGACGCAACGAGTTAAGAGTTCATTAATTTATCTCATGAGAATTGGACACATAACCGACGATAGAAAAAAATTATTAGCAGCACAGATGTCGCCCATATGTGTGTATAGCGTGATCTCACACACATACACACATACATATGTGTGTATTTTATTTACAAATAACAATAAATGGTGATAAAATGTGTTCTGAAACGCCAAGCCACCGACGATGACAAGAGTTCATATGTTTTAGCCGAAGACTACGGAAAATCAATAACGCCCCGCGAGATGCGTCGCATCTTGCAATTATAGGTTATATAGAAGAGGAAATTTACTGCGCGATCTTAGAAGGCTTTGCTTTTATATTAAACGAACCGAAGAAATGACCTGTATTGTTCGCTAAGGATTTAGTATTGGGATCGAGATATTAATATCAAATATATAATCCCTGTACATTCTAATATAAATAGAGAAATATTACTATTTGTATTAGAAATTATTTTAATTATAACTTCAAAGAATTAAAAACAAACGTATTAAATATATTTAGATCTGAAGAAGAATTTAAAACAAACCATTGAAAAGAATAATTATTTGTTTCTAACAAAATTAGAACCTAGCACGAACAATAAAAATTATTTTAGTCTGAAACAATATGTTTACTAAAAAATTAACGATTCAATTCGGGAAATTAGTTTGAAGAAATATGTCTGCGGTTTTTAACGGGTGACCGGAAACTCTATGTAGTAGTTGGTCACATTTTTGGCACAAAATCAAATCACTGTTTTGTCACATGTGTCATATTTTCCATATTAGAAATTTTTATTTTTCTGACATGACAGAAATGAATAGTCTTCACTTGAATGCTGACATATTTTAGCGACCGTGTAAATTGAGAGCAACTGCGCAAAATTATTCTTCAAACAGCCAACAATAATAAACGAGTAAAATATTACATTTGTAGAAAAACATCAGAGAAAAAATGTAATTAAACTGTATAATTCATTTCGAATGATACATTCGTCATTTATTACTATTTTCCGGTGTAAAATATAAATCAATTACGGTTATTGAAATCGTTCAATAGTCGACAGCTTATGTTACAAAAGCAATTAAACCAAATCTGTAAAATTAATTACAAATCAATAATCACTGCCAATATATCAGAGCAAACGTAACTTATTGCTAAATAAATACATTCATTACATGCTAACGGTAATATCAATCAATGAGTAATTGCAATATATTATTACCATTACATTAGTCAATAATCACCATGAATTTAAATGATTTTATAATATAATCAACAATAAAATTAAAAAAAGTGACGAAACAATATTTTATTAATATATTCCTATTTATGTCTGTGCGTATGTGTGTTTCAAATATTAACTAAATATGAACAAACCATATTTAGTATATAACGTAATAAATGTTTATGTAATAATTCATTATTGGAAAAATTGCCAAAAGCAAATTCAATTTTAAATAGCATGTTTCATGAATATATTCAATCAACATTTCCAAATATTACTTCACGTGAAATTTTGACATGACTGACACTAAAGGAACTTGAACCATTTAAATATTCAAAAAACAAAATTGAAAAAATACACGATTAACGGTGGAAAATGTTTCATGAGAGGCGTGAAACGTGAAGTCTAATAAATCAATTGAATTTGACGTGTGCCACAGCTTGTAACGCTCTGACTGACAACCCCAGTGACGTACATACGGGCTGGTATGTGCCATATAATATATAGGGCGTAGAATGAAAATTATTTTATTGAATTTTCCAGAAGCCATAACGCCTACGTCGTAGAGAAATGGAATTTCAATAATTCTTTAATACCATATAGAGCTCTCTATTTATTTTACAGCAAATAGAAATATTTAAAATCATATCAGAAATATACTGAGTCACAGCAAGAGATAATATATTTATTATAAAACAATTTCAGAACTGAAATGAATTTCTTCTTTTGAGAAAAACATATCTATATTTTTTCTCGTGTAAATCTTTGTTTAACATATGTTAAATTGTATAAACTAGTTTAGAAAAAAAAGCGAAATATTTTCTATAAACCCGCTATATATTTTGTAAAATAT
This sequence comes from Calosoma granatense, assembly GCA_022063505.1. Classification (NCBI taxonomy): domain Eukaryota; kingdom Metazoa; phylum Arthropoda; class Insecta; order Coleoptera; family Carabidae; genus Calosoma; species Calosoma granatense. The sequence continues at coordinate 1,408,869 of JAGJTL010000183.1, read as the reverse complement.
AGTAACAACAGACATACTTTTTTATTACATTTTCAATACATATAATCCACTAGAAAGGATGAAAGTAAAATATAAATATTGAACGAAATCTGTGTATAAAGAAATATGAGATTTTCATTTGGAAAAGGGGCTGTTAAAAACTATAATAAATATATGTATGCAAGTACAGTATTCACAGTTATTTAGGAGGATTGTATCGATCACGTTACGCATATACATGCCATTATGAACCTAATAAATAATCATCAGAAGAAAGCCTCTATACCATATGTCATAAATCATATTTTAATTTTAGCACTTGAAAACATCACCAACTACTTCTATAGACTACAAAGGCAAGTTGACACGCAACTTTCATTAAATTTGTAACTAGATCAACGTACTCATCAAGACACAAGATTCCAACTAAATATCAATACGTTGTTATACCATTTAGCACGATTACCAAACAAAATTACAATACTCTTGAAAATTGAACGATAATTGAATATAATTTAGCGAATCTTTGTGGATTTCGTCTAGACAACACAATAATGTATAATAACCAAAACAGTTTTTTTAGTGAAAAAATTACAGTGTTGTTCCTGTTGGCAGGGTCAGCTCACGTCATTGGGTTTGGTGTATTTTGGCAAAACATCAAACCGTCTGAAGCCAGCAGTGATATCGATGCATGTGTGTGCATATTATGTTGTTGTTGTTGTAGTGGTGGTAGTGTTGTGTTTATACAATTCACAGAGCACATAGGTAAGTGACAGCATGACCCTGACAATGTGAACACACATGGGTTACTAACTCCTGGGGGACACGGTGCTAACAGACACGGAACGGAACCGGACGAAACAGATGCCTACCATGTGTGACACAATCATGACTTTTGTTTTTATTTTACAACCGAAACGTAATATTCACACTACATGATATGTCAATATTGTTCAAAGAGCAAATACCGACATCATTCAAGATATATATATAGGTGTCCGAAAAAAAAAAGAACATAGCAATTTACGCTTTAATTTTTTAATATGCGAATAATTTTTTCCCAGTACATTTTAGAGGAAAAATGTATTTGAAAAAGTTGTTTAGAACTAAAAAATGCATAATTCGCACATTAAAAAATTAACCCGTAAATTGCAATGTTCGGTTTTTTTTGGACATTTTGTATATTTCATAGAATATTAGACCGTAACAATTTAATAATGTGCTAATGAGCAAGCAATTTAAAAAATATTATTTATACAATTTAATTTCAATTTAAAATTAATTCTTAAAATATATTGTTG
>JAGJTL010000183.1:1378055-1403227 GCA_022063505.1 Calosoma granatense | reverse complement strand
TTATATTTTTTATTCAATAAAAATATAATTTATATTTGAATTATAGCGCTAAGTTGTGAACATAGCCTGTAACAGGTGGTGCGTTCAGTGCCTGCTTTATCATCTAACCACAAAACATAGGTGTCGTTTAGTATCATGTTTTATGTTTACTGATCAACATTTAAACAGAAAAAAGAACAAATTGAAAATTTTTGCTGACAAAAGTGTTTTTGTGTAAATATAAAACGTATTAATGAGAAATGACGTGTGTATTCATCTATTAGTTTTATTTACTCTTCAAATTATCATAGCCGGGTTCAATAACTTATACATAACAAATACACTCATTTGACATATCCGCCAATTACATATTGCAAAAAACGTCAAACTAAAATTACGCAATACCAAAATCCAGTTTTTCAACTTTCAATTTTGCTATAGTCTATCGCAGATTTTTTTAAATTATAAACTATTAATGTTAAAATATCTCTAGCGATCGGGTTCGTTTCTTATACCATAATCAATATTATCGTTATCAATTTGAAGCAAATGTTTGGAATACAAAGGTATTATTGATATGTCATATCGAGTCTAGAAGGGGATAGATAAAATATAGATTTATCGAAGTGTTTAAATATACAGAAGCCTACTCTATTTAGCCTGTAATGTATTCACATTGTTTATTACTGAATGTGATAATACATAATGATAATTATATGTATATTTCGTTAGTAAGTCATATCCAATTCAGTATATTTACATAGGATGCATAAAGTAACTGACAGACCTTGAGAATTGAATCAGTTCTATTTAAAAACGCTAATGCAGATACAATAACAAGTTTTTCGTTTTTTGTTGTTGTTGAAAGGAATATTGTAACAAAGATACATAGTTCACAGTGTGAAATGTACGGAATCATAACTGTAATGTATGGTACGTACACGGTGTATTACGGACATTGCTCTACACAGTCAGTGTATGATTTTTAAGAATTCTTCGGAAATACCTGAGTATGACAGACCGGTTTTATACAACCTTGTTAGTTAGCCAGCTTACTTGAATAATAAAATGGCACGCACATAGATGAGTTAACAGGTGTCTTTCGCGTGTTCAAAATATAAATATCAAATTCTGACGGCGTCACAATCATTTCTAACAAAGAAACAAAACACCCATTCACATGTGTAAACCTCATATGTCACTCGCATACAGAACATGATGATTAATCTGTCAAAATAGAATATAAACTGCACTCACTCTGATAAAATGTGTGGTTTCTGGTGATTTTCCTTTGTCACAGCGATGTTATCAGTCTATTACACAGAACAATACATAATATTTGTAGAATCAGCAAGTGGTTGTTTCGAAAACAAACGACAAACGTGATTGACTCTTCGTCTTTGCAAAAAGTAACGACACAAAACAGATCAAAAAATAACTGGCTGATTCGTCGGTTTCGCTTTCAGCGCATGGCTCGTACAAGTGGCGCCAGTTCAGTTGTGCCTCGACACCATCACACGATCAATGACAGAACTATTACCTATTTAGGTTGAAATCATTCAAACGTCTATTACATTATTGTTATTCAATGCGCATCAATATACAGTATATAGTTATGTATAGTCAACAAATGTACTTTAACAATATCTCAATTACATTAAACAGGTTTCATTCAAATCAACAAAACTACCGTTATTTACCATTGTTGTAATAATAATTATTATATGAAATCAATAACAAATAAACTTATTTCTATAATACATATATGCGAACGTAAATCAATAAAAATATAGTAAACAATCTGGCATATTATTTTATACTTTATAAACAATAATATTCTTCAATCAATATTAAGTGATACAATTAATTATTTACAAGAAACTCTTCAATTTGTGATTGTATTAAAAATGATATTCTCTATTTTTCGGGCAAATGTTCTACGACTTTGATATTTGAATTTATTGATTTGTTTCATCTCTCACTCGTGTGTAACCCTAAACATGGCTTCGTGTAGAAATATCACGTGGGTGTTGTTGTTATGGATGTCCTCAATATTTGTCTCTTGTAATAACATTGAATCAGACAGAGTTACCTTTACATTTCCCGAATTTCAATATAAAGAAACAAATAAAAATGTCTGTGCTGGCTTGTCGTTAATTCAACATTTATTATAATAATGTGATTGGTTCTGTTTTGTAGGAATTAACTTTTAGAGAATTTGAATCAGCCTGTGATCAGAGTCCCAGCTGTCAGAAGTTGACAGGACTGTTAAGGATATTGTGCATTAGACAATGTATATCACCATCCTGTTACCAGGATCTGTATTCGTATGACCTGGTATGTATACACATATAACCCAGTAACATATTATTGTTTATACAATAATTAATAATTGAATGTGGTATATTTTACAGTTAGAAGAAGGAGAAGTAGATGTACGATTAAATTCTTTTAAAGGTTGTTTTATTCAACGATACAACCGACCACGGCCATAACAAGTTCAAAGTATATTATGTAATTAATAGAGGTATACATCATTGTTAATAATTACACAACTATTAAATATCTGTACAATAATATAACATGCATATATTAAGAAATAAACTTTAGAAACTCTAACCATTATCATTAGTTTATTGACAGTTATATAATGTATAGAACATTTCTCTAAAAACGAAGTCGGCAAAACTGACACCCAACATAAGAATATTAGAAAAATAATACGTACCCGAACCCGTAGCCTTATTGACAGAGTTAAATTTATTGTTGAATAAAATGTATCGCATCAATAGTTAGTTATAGTAATAATTATAGTATTTGTAAGAGAACGTACACATTAGTTTATTTTATTATTTGTCATATCAGAAATGCAATACGTTTAGTTTTAATTCAATAATAAATGTTTAATTCTGTTGCGCAATAAGTCAAATATACATACGATACATGCACGTGTTAATAAATTTCTAGTTGTCCTCTATATTGCTTTCATTCATGTACTGAACTAATTAGATTCGTGTTACGTGTTCGGGCATCAGCTCTGCAAATGGCATAGAATTGATTTTGTACATATTCGCACAAGACGGTTATGTAAATATATAAATTTGGATCTGCCACCGCACGTACAATGACTAATAATGAACACCTCTGTCGCGCAAAGACACGAACACCAAATGCTCTCGCGATTTGGTAAGAGAATTATGACATTAATGAGAGTTTACCTAGACTAATATCAATGATTAGTATTAGTATGTATGTATAGTTTACATACCACCACCTGAAAAGTAACACGGGAAATGCTATATTGTGAATACTGCGTTATTAGACGGCACCAAGCGTCAGCTTATATATTTTACACGGAGCTCACGTGTATTGCATTGTGCGTCATGTTCTCATTGTAACTCTCAATGATTGTAGCACCATTGCCCTTTGAACTGTCCTCACTGTTCGCTTTTATAGAATCTGAGACCAGGCTCACTTTCTCCGTATCGGTGCCAGCGATACGTTTAAACTCTAAATCTTCTACAATTGATTGTTGTTTGTTTGAGGTTATGTCCTCTTTTAAGTATTTCACAGCATCTTTCTCTAATTCTATACTCTTTCTTGTTCCGTCTCCTTTATCCTTGTCTGTTGTCTGAGTCGGCGTCTTGCATATAACCTTTGATTCCTTAACCTTCTTGCCAAGACCTGAGAACGTTTTTGGTAAATTCTTCACTCCAGCCAATGCTGAAGAACTCTCTTTGTTCGCTTTAAATGAACTCTTTAGCGTTGTCTTCTCTTCTTCCTCTTTCTCTTCGGTGATGGCAACTAAACCACCGCCTTCACCATCTTCCTTGTCTAACTGAATTGGAATGTCATCTAAAATAAATATTACAATACATGTAGAGAATAAGCTTGAATTACATAAAACAGTAGCTTCTAAAGTTAATATATAACCTTATTCAGTGTAACCAATAATTCATAATTATTTACATACATAATTATCTTCATTAACACAAATAAATATTATCAAATAAACAAAAATATAAGTATGTATATTGCTGTGAACTTTATTTAATTTTTGTTACTCAAAATATTTCATAATGACCAATTACTTAATTTTTCTTTTCAACCAAAACAAAAATTTATTACGTTTCTCTTTTTTATGTAGTTCATCTATGCGTTCAATATCGTCTGGTAGTAAATCATCTACAATTAGTAACGTGCATGTGTAATGTGAAAGCAAATATTGGTACTGTGCATATACCTGGTAATTTCTTTGTACGGAATGACGCATTTGTAATCATTGATTTCGAAACAGGCACCGGTGTTGAGGTGGATTGTACCAAGTTCATGTTCATTATACCGTCACTTATACCTGTAGAAGTGAATAAATACATGTAAATGATAATTCAGTAACCAGTACAGGTAACACATTTATCGACATACATATTTTGACATTTACAGAAACTGACATATAACCGTGCTGTTCCATTATTAACAAATATACTATAAAACATATGTGACTCTCTCTGCTTGTGCTCATGTCAAAATTATTTACACATAAAGTTTCTGTTTAATACATTTGACAGAAAGTAGTTACATTTTAATTGATACTGGAGGTAAAATGATTGTAAACTGATTTGAAATTGTACAACAAATATCTGATAAAGCACGTACGTACATACACACACAAAACTTACGTGTATGCAGAACTAAAATTAGTTCTAGTGCTAATGCATACAAAATCATATCAAGTATTGTCTCCCGTAGCGATACGTATATGAATTAGTGTATTATATATGTAAAGTAGAGACAATTCTCGATAGAATTTTGTTAGTTTTAGCTCCAGAGCTGACCTTAGTTGCTTTTTACGAATTCCGCTGGGAATGTGTTCTAAAGAAAATATGAATAAAAATTAATAACATTACATCATTACAAAATAAAAAGAATAGATGTTACCACTGAGAATAGAAATCAAATATGTATCTGTAAATGAATATCATATCTATTTGCAACAAACAACATTCAGTATAGTTATTTAGTACAGCATATTATAAATTTCGATACATGGACTACGTACATTCATATGTAAATATTTAGTGCACATGTTTGTCCAAGTGTTTACACGTCTACTACACCTCGCTATTCTCCTACCTGAGCGACTAATGTGTAAGAGATTCTTTATTCCATTGGCAACGAGTAGTACATCTGTATAGGATTCGTATGCAGCACGATTGTATATATCGTCCAGTGCTTGCGTGGCGTGCATCACGTTACCATCGAACAGAGCATAATGGATCGCGTGCAGGAATTCCAACAGCAGTTGACTGGACAACGCAATACGTGGCGCCAGCATCGACGAATGACTACTGTCACTGTCCACTGACAAACGTACATGAGCACCGGATGCATGGAATCCTTGTGTAACTAATCTATATATAAATTGTATTATAAACAATAAATAATATGTAAGTACACAAAAATACTAAATAAACTGACACTTACTTGGAAGACACTTTACATAAATGTTCCAACGACGTACTGGTTAACCGACCAAGTTGTCGATTATAAATAAACAATAATGCAGTCATCACTCGCAAACGATTCTGTGCATTGAGAAACTCTACCTGTGGTAACGGACCCCAATTGACAAGTTTCGTATTACACTCTTCCCAACGCCGCAAATTAGTTGCTGTTGAAACGGCAGGTCCCAATGTCGTCGGCTAAAATACAATCACGCACATATATATATATATATATATATACTTTGTATTATATATGTACACAGCAACATTGGTACATACCTCATGATATATTGATGCCTGGGCTATAGAAGGTATTCTAAATGATATTACTTTCGGCTGACCAGATTTATCAGTGATTTCTAAATTATATACACTGATAAGTAACGTTTCAACGCTACGACACACTTGTCTGTCCCCATGAGTAACATTTTCTAAATAAAGGAGAATCAAAGCAGGCATAAATTGTAACGTAAACCTTTGTAATTCTTCCTCGCCAGAACGATAGAAACAGAAGAGCTGATTACAAACAGGATCCACCAACTAAAATATTAATTGTTTTATGAAACGTTGAGCCAAGGAAATCTATTCTGTACGAGTTACTAACATGAGAAAATTTGGTGTTCTCGTCAAATACAGTGTACAAAGCAATCACAACTTCATTGTTGTGTTCTTGTTCTGTAGCATAACTACGAATTTCACTTTCGCTCAAAGAGTTATACTCTTCGAGCCAATCCATCAGTAAAATCTCAACCATATTAATATCTAGTTATTATACAACAAATATAAAATAATTTTACAATTCAAAAGTAAGGTTACCGTTTGTTGATTATTTACAATTTTTACAGATTCATAGAACTTGTTATCACTTTTCACATTGTATATATTTAAAAAATAATATGTGAATACTTAATTTAATTAATGCTATAGGAAACACATATTCTCAAATCATCACAACTGTCAAAATTAATCACATAACTTGTAGGCTATTTACAGAAATCTGTATTGTCATCACGATTTGGAGCCCTCTATTATTCACATGTCAACATAAACACTGATCTCAAATCTGTACAGATTTGTAAATTAGTTAATCATAATTGATTTTATTATAATTATATCCTGCGAATATACATTTATTATTCACTAAATAACTTCTCCAGCCTTCATTAAAAAGTATATATTATAATAACATTTATTTCATATTACAAACATATTTCTACATATACTTTTAACATATGATTTCATTTTATTCACTTACAAAATAAAAATCATATCTAAATCATTTTACAAATAAAAAAAGATTTTATTACGAGTTAATTTTAGTATGAATACAATGAAAACAGCGGTTAATGTATTTAAATGCATGTGTGTGTAATTTATATACATGATAAACTGACAAATAAAATATTTTGATAAATATGACTGTTAAATGATTATGAAAATTAGTGCTTAAAAATATAATGATGTTCCAAACATCCAGTATGTCTTACTTCTATAAATAACGATTTAAAATTATGGATATTTCTTAAAAGCTGAAAATGAAATGTTAAATTAGTAATAGTTAAATATGTTTAAAAATAAACTAGATTACACGAGTATTAAATAGTGAGAAATGTATTTTATTCCAAGTACTTACTGGGGAAATTCATGATCAGAAATACCGTCATCACCATCGTCACCGTGGCCCTCTTCTTCAATGGGACCTACACAAAATATTACATATATTATATTTAATAATTCAAGCGAAATAATAACGTATATAAGAGAAAAGTTAACATTCATTTGTGATGTTCAAATGACATACCGACATCTTTCCTTTTGCGACTATATGCTCTTTTAGATGTAACAGGTAACTGATCGGATTCTCCATGAACTAGAGAATTTCTATACAGAAGCAGCGGTTGCCAGTCCTCACCGCGACTTGACGGCATTCCAGTTGCTATTCGCCGATCTAGGAAATTTAATCTAAAACAAAAAACATAACCATAATCGTTCACTAGAACAACATATTATATTCTATTAATACTCACACAACTTTCTTATCTTGTTTCAATAACTTGTTAGTAAATTCTGTAAGTATTTCCAAGAATGGTAGATTAGGTGGCGGTCCTAGAGGATCTTCAACAGTGTCATTTGAATTGACTGCAAATAAGATTCCTGCCCGATGAAGAGCTGTTATTGCTTCACGATTCTTCACGGCATCCAGTCCAAATGACAGGGCGAATCGTTTTGCCAGTTCCTATAAAGTATTATAACAGACGATTCACAAACAGTTAGAAAATATTAAATACAATGTACCTTGAGTGCATAAAATTCCTCGCTAGCTCGGACCACACGACCAGTGATTTGTTGCTGAGTTTGGAACATTTGGCTTAAACTAATACACATTGTAAGAGCACAGTTCACTTTGTTTATTTCCCGGGCTTTACTCAATGTCGCTTTTATTATATCACCATACTCATTGTAATACTACAAACATAAAACAAATATATTCATCACTATACTGTTTAGTTAAAATAATACATACCTTAACATAATGTTTGAAAACATCAGCAGCCGCTTTCGTTGGCATAATATTGTACACAATCAGTTTACAATACGCAGCTAGAAAGTTACGTCTCTTATGCAATTCTTCAATTCTGTGTTCATCATGCTCGGAATCCTGTTCAGGTATAAACACATACATCTGAATGAAATCATTCAACATCATTTGCATCGTTTTATCCGGTTCATAAACCAGATCACACAATATACTGCTGTTGGACGTGCCCAGCTGATCACTGAATATCACAAGTAAATCACATATAGAGATGTACGATTCCTCTTTGATTACTTGGTGCGGTGAATTACGTATCATGTTCTGCATGGCAACCATGAAGCTATCTAACCGGTTACGTAGTTCTTCTATTTCAATTTTCGCATTCGAACTACCACCGACTTCCATTGTGTGTTCGACATGTTTCAAGCCCCACATGATCGAGTAGAAACAACTAGCTATACAATATTTCAACGCTTCCTGTGGCAGACTCTGTTCATCCGTCTGAACATCTTTAATATCCTGGAACAACGTCGGCCACAGTTGCCATGTGTTCAAGTTATGGCACGCGTAAAATATAGAAACTTTCTTCAGACTTGAGACCACATTGAATATCTCATCAGCATTCGGTGTTTCCTCGCCCATTAACAGATTTCGCCAATCGTCAATTGCATCTTTGTAACTCGACACGATCATGTCAATGATTGTTGATCTGGCAACGTCGCAACGAGTGAATATGGCGTTACCTTCGGTACACAAGAACTCCAATGTTTTGGCACAAGTCTCCAACACTTCTGTCTCTTGTTGTACTTGGACTACATGTTTCAACTTGGCTAACAGCTGTTGTAAACTTGCTTCCTGGCGACTTGTAGTGTAAATATCTAGATCAAAATACTGCGGGATAGCTAGTAAATTAGTTAACTTCTCCGGATCGGCTATGTATTTGTCCAGCAGTTGTGGCAATGTTTGAATGAAGTGTTCGGTGAGTTTTTGTTTATCCTCATTGGCTTGTTTTACTTCTTTGATGGATGTTACTTTACGGTTTGGTCCGCGACCAACTGGTGCTTCACCAGTCGCAGCCTGACGTACACAACACACCATAATTTCGATTAAACTTGTTTCTTGTCTGTTGTCCAATTGTTCCTCATGAGGACCCGGCTCTTCCAGCAGCAGATCCGTCATGCATTCCCAGTCCTTCATCATCGGGTTCGATTCTATCAACGAATCCACCAAATACGCTCCATGTTCGTGTAATTCACTCTCAATGAAGAACTGTACAAGATCCCGAATGAATGGTGTATTGGGAAGCCGACGTTTACCACGTTTAGTTTTGCCCGGATCTAAATCTGTCACGGGCTGAAACAGACGTTCATTCAAGAATTCTCCGGCCGCTTGTGCAACGGCACGATGTGACGAATACACCAACTCATAAACGTGTTCACAATCTTTGTCCGATAGTATTTCACTGTGATGTTTCAGAATACTAATGACCAACTTGACAGCCTGTACGGCTACATCATACTCCTTGTCTAAAGTCATTGCAACGATACGATCTTTGAACTTATTTGTGAACAATTCCAGCTTGCCCTTCAGTTCTTCCGATGCATATAAAGGTTGTAACGCTTGTAGACAACGCAGTCTCACTTCACCTACTTTATCGTGCAATGTCCAACCGATGTACTTCAAATATGAATCGTCTAGAAAGTTCGCATGGAACTTTTGCATCCATACCCCAATTTCCGACATAGCTATCGCACGAATTTCAGGTAATGTATCCCTGTATCGATGTACGAACACTGATTTAAACATATATGTTAGCATGTTTTTAATTTCATCCATATTTTCCTCCAATTCTTGTCGTTTAGCCAGAAGTGATTCCAACCGGTCGCTAGCACGTTTATCTCTAGTTTTTTGTCTTTCTGATTCGTACTGACGTTGCGTATTGTCCAAATTAACACTCACAGTTAATGCTACGTCCACTAGAGCAGTCATTAGTTTCATAGCTGCAGAGAACAAATTAAACTGTGTATATTTTCATTATACTAACCTAGTACTAGAGAAATAAACTGAATATATACCTGCAAGTGTAGCTGTATGTCTGAATGCTCGAACTTGTGAATCTGACAATCCAGTTAGTAGAGAAATAACATTATCCATCAAGAATTGATCGTAAATAATAGAATACTGACATTGTTTTACAAGGGTCTGAACAAAATCACAAAAGTTTTGTCGAAACTTTTTCCATGCTTGACCTGTCATTATTAATGGATATTCACCACTTTCCTACATGTAAAATAAGAGTATATATAACATAGTTAGTAGTAAAAAAATAAAAAACAAACTAAATTTACCTCGTCAAATTCTTCTGTCATTTTCCTAATAATGGTGACATGCTCCATTGTAGCTTGCATTTGCGGCGTAATACGTCCTTTGCACCCAGACGCATTTATAAAGAATTGCATTAAAGATATCAACGCTGTTTCCCTGTTCACTTTATAACTTTCAATCCAATCATCAACAATATTCTGATCACAAATACAAGACATCAATACTAGCTAGCGTTCAAAAGAATACTACATGAACTAATAAACTTACCGTCATTGAAGATTTACAGTTACGAATGATATTATAAAGACTACTTTCATCTTCCGAAGGAACTTCTATGTGTGGTTTTCTTCCAGCTTTACGTTTTCTAGGAGGCTCAGAAACTGCAGCCTGTCTTACTGACGGTGGTGGATGAGCGGGTGCTATTGCACCTAAATTAAAATCACTTGTTACATGATGAATTCACTGAAAATAGTATATAAATGTTGTACATTCTTGTAAATATAACTTACCTCTCGCCTTTGATCTGGTGACTCGTCTATTTCCTCCTGGTGTTGGAGGAGATTCGAACTGTGTACCTTGGTCATATCTGACACCGTCACCAGAACTTCCAGCTTGTTCTCCATATGTTTCCCCATACAATGCACTTTAAAACAATAATCTATGTTGCATATAATTTGCTACATAATGACTGATTTAAATTACTTACGTTGCCGGAGTATATCCTCCATAACCATCCGGTTCTACAGACGGAGTCATAGGATTTTCATAATCCGGTGGTGGTTCATCCATACGGATTCGCTTACCCCCTCGTCGTTGCATGATTGCAATTGTCTATAAATATTTAAAGTTATATATAATTCAATTCACTAATAAAATCGCTCGACAAGTGTAAAATGACAGACAGCATTGAGCTGTAGGTATACATTGTCGAAACTTGTGACTTTACATATAGTATTAATTACAATACATACCTTATAAACAGACTTAGATAATTAATAACAATTTTAGATTGTTTTTACTCAAAATACAGAACAATTACGACAGCACATAAACATTCGACAACAACACAATCACCATCTTTGTTTATACATGGTTAGAATTGGCGGGAAAATCTGACAATACAAATAAATAGCAGTTTAATACAAAATATTTTATTTCTTTAAAAAGTTACATTATTCGGAATTCCTAAAGACTATTACAATACATATGATGTTAATAACAATACTTAAGAATCAGTGACATGCATTCTTATATAACTTTCAAAACAAAGAGAATATTAACAATTACTAGTGTTAAAACAAGTTTAATCTTAAATATTAACGCCAACTTGAAAACTGGGATCCTCTGTAAAATGAAAAATAGTAATCGGACATAAGTTAAAGAGATTTAAAACATTTCATTGTCTTACCCAGAAAATTGGGGAGCTTGTGGAGGTGCAGCGGCAGGCTGGTTCTGAGCAAGACTACCAAATCCTAAAGTACTCTGATTAGCCAGATTGGCAAATGTAGAATTTTCTTGAACAGCAGAGCCAAATGTACCTGAATAAATAATGTATGAAATAAAGCATATACTATTATATTTACTCATTATTCTGTGCATATACTAACCACCAGGTGGTGAAGCTGTTCCTGGACCAAACAATCGCTGTGGACTGCTAAAGGACGGCGAACTACCAAAAGCTGGTGGTGCACCAAACGTACTTTGTCCAAAACTAGGCGGTGAACCAAACATTGCTTTCTGACCAAATGCAGCTGGTGAACCAAAACCACTACCAAATGTACCAGTATTTTGTGCAGGTGTAGCGGGACTTCCAAAAACATTTCCAGAAGCCGGTGCAGAACCAAAAGCGGATGGTGAACCAAATGAAGCGGCCTGACCGAAAGCCGGTGCTTGACCGAACGTCGGTTTTGCTCCAAAAATACTGCCAGATGATGCACCAAAACTAGTATTTGCTCCTCCAGTGTTCGGATTAAATGAGAAATTACTAGCAGCGGATGTAGCAGCAGGACTTCCAAATGTATTTTGACCGAAAATAGAACCAGATGTTGTTGTAGTAGCAGTATTGGCACCAAAGTCGGAACTTTGGCCAAAGATTGAACCAGTTTTACTTGTCGCTGGTGCAGCTGAGCTACCAAATGGTGTGCTGGCAGTCTGGCCGAAAATAGAAGCAGTAGAACTTGCGGCAGTTGTACTTGCTCCAGTACCACCAAACAGAGATCCACCGGAGCTCTGGCCGAATATAGAGCCGCCAGTGGCACTGGGCGTACTTGGTTTCTGAGCAAATATATTACCTGTAGACTGACCGAACACCGGGCCGGTATTCTGGGAGAATGCGGACGGACTACAGATCGGTTGACCCATAAACGAAGATGCTGTAGTCGTTGTAGCTGGCTTACCAAACAAACCAAATCCACCAAAACTAGTAGTTGTAGTAGTGGTTACATTTGTGGCCGCTGGCAGAGCAAAACTGAATGTGCTCGCGGTAGAGGTTGTAGTTGTGGTATTTGCATTCGGCGACAGAGCCGATACTGTTAAATTACCGAAACTGAATTTATTGTTGTCAGCGCTAGAAACGGCCAAGGAATCAAAGCCAAACGTAGTCTCCTGGCTACTCTTAGCAGTATCGGCTGGAGCACTGACAGTGTCAGTAGGTTTAGTTTCACCACCTGAACTGAATATTGTTGCTTTCGGAGCAGCCTGCTGGGTGGTTGTTGAAGTTGCAATCGAAGGTTGAAGGAAACTGAAGGCAGCAGTTGATGTAGTTGCTACACTACCAAATCCTGTGCTAGAAGAAGTTGTTTGTGCTGCACCGCCGAATATTGATGTCGTTTTTGGAAGTTCTGCGGCCGATACGCCAGCGGCAGACTGCACAAAACTGAAACCAGTACTAGATGCACTCGTTGTACTAGTGCTCTCAGTTTTCTGTGCAAATATTGAAGTTGGGGTTTGGGGTGTGGCATTTTTATCGCCAAATAACGAACCTGATGTTGTTTGGCTATTGCCAAATATACTTGCAGTTGATGTTGCTGAAATAGTGCTAGGAGTGGAAATTGTCTGAGCAAAAATAGAAGTAGTACTCGATGGTGTAGAGATTGATGTACTGACAGTACTAGCTACTTGCTGACCAAAAATTGAAGATGATACGACTGCAGGTGTAGATACACTCGCTCCACTGAATAGTGACGTTGTATCAGTGTTCGTAAACGCAGTAGAATTAGTAGTAGCAATACTGGGAGTAGACAAGGGTTGTTTAAACAGTGACGGTGTACTCGCTGCTACTGGTGACGACGTGGAAACAGTAGCAAATAACGAAGTTGTAAGTTCTGTTGTAGTAGGAACTGTTTCAACTTTACTGATAACCGGTGTACTAGATACAACAGCGGTTGTTACTGGTGTTGTCGTTTGCAAAGTTGTGACAGGAGAATCAGATGATTTTGACGGAACTGAGACTGTAGTTTGAGTAATACTGAATGCCGGTTTTGGTGCGGCTTTCTGTATATTAGAAGCGGAACTACTGGTCCCATCTAACGTAAGTGGTGATACAGTTACTGGTGGAGATACGACAGTTCCTTGACCGAACATTAGTGATGTACTTACTTTAGGTTTCGGTGTAGATTGTTGACCTAAACTCAATGCTTTACCGAAACTAAACGCAGCTGAGCTTGTATCTAATGAATCTCTGCCTTGAACAATATTGTCGTTAGCAATTTTAAAAGTGTTAGCTGTACTAGCTGTCACTGTTGGTTCTTTGGCAGTTGATGTACTTTTTGGTTGCGGTACTGTAAATGTAAACGGTTGTGATGCCTTAACTTCTGGTGTTAACATTCCTCCGAAGAAAGTAGATTCCGTAGTAGATGATGATGTTGTTTTTACAACATTTGGTTTTACCAATACCGCTTCTGGTTGCGCTAATACAGGTTTACTGGTTTCCTTTTTGGCTTCAACAACTTTAGTGCTGGTTGAGTCAGTTTTATTCTGTGGAATTGTAGCAGCAGCAGTAGTATTTGCTGAAGAAAAACTGAATATACTATTTGGCTTCAGCTGGTTCGTTTTATCTTTCTCCGCATTTGATGAAACTGGTGTGATTGTTATATTAGAGCCGAGTGAAAAATTAACAGGCGCCGAGGACTGTGTATTACTAGTAAAATATTGCGGCTTTGATTGAGTTACACTGGATGACGCTGCAGTGAAGCTAAAAACTGGTGCAGAAGTCACAGTGATGGAGGCTGGGGTAGAATATTTCATATTATAGGTATTTTCCGAAACAGATGATGTCACGCTAACAGCCGGTTTAAACACTTGAGTTTCTGAAGTTTTTGGCATATTGAACATAGAAAATGATGGCAGTGTTTTCTGTTGAACAGGAGAACTCTTTTCTGAAGGTTGTTGCAATTTTGTTTGGGACGAATCAAGTAATGAGAAACTGAATAAATTCGATGAGGATATATTAGTTTCAATATTGTTCGCTTGTGGTAAATCGAATTTATTTTGTGCAATATTATCAAATGTTTGATTGAGTGATCGTTGACCGTGTGGTGATGTGATGTAGGATGGTATTGACGTAACATTGGATGGTGTACGTAACAATGGTGAACTAAGCCATTTAGGTTTTTTTGGTGCTATATGAACCACGCTGCGATTCGTGAAAAATTCACATAATTCTGACTGTTTTTTCTGAGTGAACTTACATCCTTCACGGATAATTCTCTCATATTTATACGCAAAGATATCTCTATTATCAATCTTTAATTTGCTCAGTTCTTCATCTATCTGTATATGATTTTTACTACTGTTTGCTAAATTAATATTCATAACAGATGGATAGGATGCGTTTTTTCTGTTTCTAGTCTTGATTCGGCTGGCAATATCTTTTAACACATAACGCTGTTTGTCCAGTATTGCGTTCTGACGTACCAGACTCTGATAGACTGGTTCCAACATTGGAAGCTGCATTCTTTCCTTTGCTTTTTTCTTGCACGAATCCTGAAACTCCGCCCACTGATTGTCCAGGAAACCATTAACTTGTTTCAACTGTGATTCTATATCATAAATCAGATGTTTGATATATGCCAACTGTTTCTCACTGAATGGATCTAATTCTTGCGTTTGCAATAAATCTGCATAATTCGGATCAGTGTATCTTCTCTGGCGGGATTTTGTGTCCTCATACCAGGCGAACGATTGCATTACAGCCTGTTTCAAATAATGAACATCTGCCGTTAAACTATCGGTTGTTTCCTGTAGTTCTTTGTAAAATTCCATTAATGAATTTGTTGTAAGGACAAGATTAGATTTCTCCTCGTCTGTGCCTACATTCAAATCGATGTTTCTACATCTGTGAAATAATTCTTGTAGTTCGCCATGAAAGTTTCGAATGTCATCTCTTATTTGACATTCAATTGCATGACTGTTTAACAGCACCGTTGTATCATCATTTTTAACCGACGAAATATCAGTGCTTGATAATGCTTGTTGAACTGGTGTCTGTGCGTTATTTAATATGTCCGGTTTTGAAGGTTGTTTAAGCACAATACTTATCGGTTGTACATCTTTCGGTGTAGCTAATAGTGGTTGAACCATCGGTTTCACAGCGAACGCAGGTGTACCAGTAACTTGACTGTTAGCAGCAGCTGGCGGTGTTATTTGCGCAGCGGAAATAGATGTGTTCAGAGAGGCAGGAACATTTTGCGCGACTGGTTTTGTAGATAAATTCATGGATTGAAAATTAGGTGCGGTGGCTGCCGGCAAAGATATTTTATTAGAAGTTCCTTCAGAAGTTCCAATACTACTTAATCCACCGAACAGTGTCGAACCACCAAAAACTGGGGTAGCAGATGTAGAAACTGCAGCAGATGCATTGCTCGTCATGGAAAAGTTCAATGGTCCCGTACTACCAGCAGACACTGTTCCAAATGTTGGAGTTGATGGTTTGACAGTTGCACCAAGTGAACTAAACATGGATGCACTACTAGAAGGCAGTTTCATTGTTGGAGCGCTGCTAGTATTTGCAGTTGTACTTGAGACTTGAGCAACAGCAGCACTGAAATTTGGTGTTGTACCGAAAAGAGCCGGTGTAGATGTACCGCCAAAGAGAGTAGCTGCTTGTGCAGTTGGTTTGGCAAATGTAGAACTGATTGCTGGAGTTTGGCTGATGGCAGTTGACAAACCAAAAGATGCTTGTGGTGTTGTTTCCGATTTAGTCTAAAAGTGAAAAAGAAATACAGTTCTATTCTATAAGATTATTATATATGTATTTATGCAATTACCGCCGGTGTACTTGAGGTACTGCTAGTAATAGATGCTGGAATAGGTGCGGTCTGCTGTTGTACTCTGAACTGGTTAAGTCCTGATTGGTCCGGCACTGGTTCAGGGGGCGTGCACAATGTTGCCACGCCTTGGCGTATGTTGATTACGGTGAAGGAGCATAGTACTCCGTGATGTGATAGTATATGAATCATGGGCATAGCCGGTAACGATTGATTCTCACCTGAATAGTGACAATGTTTGTGGTTTGTATGAAATGTATCTGTTATGTACAGGAATATATATAAACTTACCCCACGGTAGTTGCATAGTGATTCCCGTATCGAATGCAAATCCTACAGGAAATGTTTCTTGATGATTTGCAGACAGCGGCAACTCTGCTCTAGCTGCGTCTATCTGATTCCACTGTTGCCATATTGCAGGCTCTCCACTTTGAATAACGCCAAGCACGCCAACTTCCATACTATTGGCTGATGCAACTAATAATACGCCCCTACATGTATTGTAAACATACATGCAATGAGAACATATCGCTTCAATGTATATATTGTATATTACCAGGTTGGTTGATGAATTATATAAAACTGGGGAGAGCGCAGATTGCCATAGCTGTAGCAAATGTCATCATAGTTGATGTAAGTGACAGCACCCACTTTCGGTGCGTTCACAATTAACATAACAGGACGTGCATCAGTATTACTGATGTCATTATACACTGCTACAAATTGATAATTAGTTAGCCAAAACACATTCACTACAGAGAACGGTCCTGTCCCTTGCAGAGATGGCGCCGGTACAGACTTAACGGCCTTCAGATCAGGCTTATACTGAGTCAGAGTGCCATTCACTGAACCCACAACGATCTGTTTGCCTTTTGGGCTCCAACAGAAAGATCTGAAATTTGTTTGTACATTTTACAATGAGTAAATGAAATAAATATATCATTTTACCAATCATATATATGTACTTACGTTGCCCGAGCCATAGATGGAATTTCATTGATATCAACACTATTTTCTTGAATATTATACACACCCAAAGAACCATCAGATTTGCATGCAGTATAAACGGTAGGCACGGCAGGATTCCAACATGTTTCCAACACAGACACGCCAGATGTAACAGATACCCGAACCTCGCGTACAATTGCAACATTCTACAAATTCCAGTGTTGTATTTAATATTAATTTAGTATTAAAGTTTTCTCAACTTACCTGAGACAAAAATGAAGGTACACTATAAATGATAGCAGTAGCACAATCATCTTTAGTAACGACAACAGCTAAAAGTGACTGATCACAATTTAAAGTCAAATGAGATGGTGCTGATGACAAAGGAATACTTCTTTTAGCGAAATTTGTTAATTCAGCTTTACCAGTACTACTAGCTTCTATAGTTTTACTTTGTACAACTGTAAAATTAACATAATTGTAGAAATAATGTAACATTCAGGCACACATATAACCGAACCTTCCAGAGACGAACTGGGAGATCCAATAAAAATTAAACCATATTTGCTGGCTGCAGCTATTAGATTAGTTGATGCCTTAAACTGGGAATCATCCGCAAAATCAAATATCTTTAACTTAGAGTGAAGCTTGAATTGAAACTCCTAGAATAAATAACACATGAATCGTAACCTACAAATAAATGTTTAAATATAAATACCTGTAAATCGACTGCAACAGGTGCTGATTCAACCATTTTGATAATATGTAGTAAAGATTTGTAAAAATTATTTCTAAATAATATATTAAAACATATTACAAAAATGTGAACATTTTACGTTATTTACCGGATGACAACTTCGAATATGCGTCAGAGTTGTTGATAGTTGTATAGGCGCGAAATATTGACTGATACCATTAGGCTTTATTTTTTGTTAATACCGCATTAATAAACTATTCATATAATCTATTTTTAATGTTAAATACAAGAAAACAAAATATTTGAATTATTTGTGGTCAATTTAAGTTTTTTTAAATATATATATTTGATATTGTGCGAATTCAGTCAAATTGATTTATATACCATTAAGATACAATAATATGAAAAGAACGGTCAAAAAAGTATATTTTATTAGTATTAGAAAGAACAATATCTAAACTTATTTGCAGTGAAAATTAGACTTTATTCCTGAAAATGTTTATACTTATTTTACTATTTTAGCTACGTATCTGAATGCACTCGGTAACGTCATTGCTAAGAACAGCATGGCGTTTTTGACTGTTTTTGACACTTGACAGCCACCATTATTTTGTGTGCCACGTACTTTATTTGAATTTAGAAATAGTATTATGAGTTATAATGGGAGCTGCTAATAGCGTAGAAATTCCAGGTGGTGGCACCGAGGGTTACCATGTGTTACGAGTAAGTGGACAAATATACTTTTATAGAGTCACTGAAATAATTAAATTTTATTTAGGTTCAAGAAAATTCTCCGGGTCACAAAGCTGGTTTAGAAGCGTTTTTTGACTTTATTGTTGCAATTGATGGAACTCGACTAGATCAAGACAATGAAACGTTAAAAGAAATCTTGAAAAATGGGATAGGTATGTATTGAAAATATTTTATGCCGAGTATTTTCTTAAACAAGATGTCACTGTTTCTTGCAGATAAAGTTCTGAATATGACTGTGTATAGCAGTAAAACGCAGTTAGTTCGAACGGTGGATATAACACCGAGTGAAAACTGGGGCGGACAAGGTCTTCTCGGTGTCAGTATTCGATTTTGTTCATTTGAGGGTGCTAATGAGAATGTCTGGCATGTATTAGTAAGTAGATAAATCAGATTATTATTTATTATGGTCAAATGTAATAACGTGTAATTTTCTATTACAGGAAGTACATCCCAGTTCTCCTGCTGTACTGGCTGGTTTACGTTCTTTCACTGACTACATTATTGGGGCTGACTCTATACTCCATGAGAGTGAAGACTTGTTTACATTGATTGAAAGTCACGAAGGACGCTGTTTGAAGCTTTATGTTTACAATACTGTCGATGATTCGTGTAGAGAGGTAAATTAAAACTAAATCTAAACTTTACTCTGTCTAACAATGGATGTGTGTGTGTGTGTGTATTAGGTTGCTATCACACCTAACTCAGCATGGGGTGGTAGTGGTAGTTTAGGTTGTGGTATCGGATACGGTTATCTGCATCGTATACCTGTTCGTAGTACCAATATTACACCAACATCTGTGTACGAAGTAAAGATACCACCAGTACCAACAGCATCGAATGTTAATGTAAGTAACACTCTCTATACATACCGTATATGTTTCTCTTCTTTATATAGTACATATGTATTAGAGTAATAAATAACTATATGTTTTGTCTTTAGATCACAAAACCATATGCAACTACTGTCATTACTCCAATCACTTCAACACCAACATCCGCCACTACACCAGTTTCAAATAACGCGCCAAATGCAGTTCCCCTAGTGAACGTTGGTGCAACTACAACTATGCCTGTCATTTCTAATATAATGACGCCAGTTGTCACTTCAAACGTACCAGTACAAACCGTTGTAGACAACGTCAATACTGGATTCATTAATGCTGAAACTTTAACTAGCACCACTACCACCTCTGGAGTACCGAATCTTCCAGCAGATGTACCTAGTGCTCCCCCTGTCAACCAACATTATAACACAACACAGATGCATACTGCACAACTCAATCAACCCGGTTTCAATCCGGCTCTCATAGATCCAAATACAAAACCATTTGCACCGGTACCGTTTTCTAATTATAAAATACAACCCACTACAAATCCGTACAGTATGAGCAGTATCGCGCAAACATTACCGACAAATCCCAATATACCCATGTACCCTGCAACCACGAATCTAGTGTTTGATCCAGCATTAGCTGCTAAATCTGCAAATGAATTATTGGGTAAGTCTTATTGTAGAGATGTCATTTATTTGTGTGTTGTATATTCAACTGTTTTATAGGAAAAACAAGTGAAGTTTTGAGTAGCGGTGGACAAGTGAATACTTTTATGTATAATGCTGCTAACCTTCCTGTCAGTGGTAAGTTGATTGTGTTGAACATTGATGTACTGTACAAGTTATTCTACATTGTATATTAATTGGTATAGATGCACAGCCTGTGCAGCCACAATTTGTGCCGGCTGTACAACCTGTACCGATGATGCAACCACCGGTACCAACGCCCATCGCTCATCCAACTCTTTCCACGACAGTGAACAATAGTTGAACAAAAATTGTTTTAATGTTACCTTGGTTGTTAAGTAGCACACTGTAGTCCTCGATACTCACTGCACAGAAATATCTGACAAACAAACAAACAAACATCCGGTGCGCAGATGTTCAGCTACAAGTAAACGATTATAAAAAAACAAATGACATTCGATTCTACAAGTAAAATATATGTATAATTTTATGGTTCATCATACGGAAAAGAATTGAATCAGAAGTATTCGTGAAAATAATAAATTATTACTTAAAGGTACTTTACTGAGGAGACATGGTTCATGTTTTTAAAATATTATATTCAACTAAAATATATTGATTATATAAGTATATATATATATTGTGTGCCTCTGAGTGTTTTCCACTGATTATGTGTATTTTATTTAAATATATCTGTACAGTATATAATTTTTGCAAAATCAATGTCTTGAAGTACAATTTTCAATCACTGTAATAGCAGAAAATAGAGTATTATATGAGATACAAGCTATACATATATTACAGACTTTATGTAGTTTTATTATATTCAATAAAGTTACTCATTATTTACAATTACCGCCTTTTTATTTGATTACAAGTATAATATTTATGTGTGTATGAAACTTAAATAGTAATTTAATTGTTCATGTATATGTGTATATATATATTTGATAATATACATTTATAAAATATTTACTTTTCAAATTAACTGCTGTTAATATGATTATGTATTATATGAATAAATATACAGACGCAGTTATATGTTCTTGAATTTAGATATCGTTATCCCAACCAGAGTTTTCATCTGGTGGTATATACTGGTCTTTAGGATATTTATCAAAGTTCGAAATATCCGTACTATTTTTAATGTATGGTTTATAAGGTGCAGGCATTTGTTTAGTTCTTAACGCTACCCAATCAAAACCATTGAACCATCTGTAAACATAATGACATTTTCAAATACTTGTGTATATATATATGTGTGTGTGTGTGTGTGAAAATGATGAAATATACATACTTGTATTCTCTGATATCGTTCACTCCATTTTTCTGACAACCCATTCTGTCAGCCGGCACAGATCGGCATAATCTTCTTACAAGTGTCACTACAACTTTCGGTACTTTCGGTGAATATTCAATGGAATCAATACCGCGAATAATCATATTGTATGTTTTCATATGATCAGAACCCCGGAACGGTGGCTTGCCGACCATCAGTTCGTAAATAAATATACCGAGTGCCCAGTAGTCAACGGCCTTGTCATGACCTCTGTTGAGAATAATTTCTGGGGCCACATATTCTGGAGTACCTGCAAATGTGTACGTTTTACCACGTGCACCTAACTTCTTCGAGAACCCGAAATCTACCTATAAAATATCAATAAATCATCATCAGTCATGGTTGTTGTTTTTTTTCTGTATTACTTACAAGTTTAACATAACCATCAGCATCTATAAGTAGATTTTCTGGTTTCAAATCTCGGTAAATGATATTTCTTGCGTGTAAATAATCAAAAGCTTCTATGACGCAGGCTGACATGAATTTGGCCATTTTCTCATCGAAACATTTGTTCCTTTGCTTCTGTAATAATGTCCATACATCACCGCCCAAACACAGTTCCATCAGGAAATATATATACTTGGTATCCTTATACGTGTTGTATAATCTGAAATAGATATTCTTATAACAAGTGTCACAGATTATAAAACTACATATGATTAGAAAACGCTTACTTGCATATAAATTCACTGTTACAACTGTACATAATCATTTTTTCACTGTGCACGTGTTCCTGTTGTTGTTGCTCAACGATTTCGACTTTTTTCAGATATTTCATGGCAAATGTAAGTTTCTTATCGCGTTTATATTGCATCAACTCAACACGACCAAATCCGCCAACGCCCAACGTTCCTTTAGGTTCCAAATCATCCAGATTTATGTAACTGTAATCTAGAAATGTTCAACATTCATTACACTACATCGTAATAATTGTATTGTACTATTAAACAATAACAATACCCTCTCTTTTGGATGTGTCACTGTGTTGGACAGACAGTACTGTTGTATAATCCTTCTTCAGCTCTTCTATTTCTCCCAGATATTCAATGAAATTACTGAAATCAAACATTGTCATTCACAAGATTCATGTCTGGCAAATATACAACAAATAATTACTTGCGATCCAACGTGAGACATTCGACACCTGGCGCTTGTGCAGTCACAGTTGCCTGTCGACAATCCTCTTGCAGTAATGCGAGCTCACCAAAGAATTCCCCTGCACGGAAAGTGCCTACACTTTCATCGAGAGCACTATCTGGTGTTCGTTTTGTTATTAAAACACTGCCTATTTTGATTAAATAAAACTTATCGCCACGATCACCCTGTCGCACGATGACAGTACCGGTTGAAAAGAATTCCTGTAATTGCATTTATATCATCATCATCATTCTTTCTCAGTTTTATACTCAATGTTACCCTCTTCAGTAAATTGGAAACTTTGTTCAAAATCTCCTCTGGCACCCCTTCGAGTTGTGGTACCTTCTTCAAGAAATCTATATTTGCCTCGTACTCTTCGATTGCAGTTCTTAACATAATTTTCTGGAAGACAGCGCGATCCAGTTTCCATATTTTTCCTTTGGTTAAAGCTAGAAAATTGTTTGTAAGAAACGTTTAGAAAGATTCACAAATGGATAAATATCTAGTATACCTTGTACAGAAGCAAATCTTTTAGTGTTGTATAAAATTGCAAGTTCTCCGAATGTTTCGCCAGCTTTGATTTTGTTTACAATCATACCACCTTTCGTTACTTCAAATGTACCTTCTTCAGGTACATATAAATGTGAACCTAACATATAATATAATTGTTAATTAGATTTACTAAGATTCAAGTAAACATTTTATACATACGTATATGCGGGGAGTAGATATATACATACCTGCTTCTCCTTCTCTGATAACATATTGTTTTGCTTGAACTGTTTCCATATGCATTGCATCGATAACTTGTTGCAATCGTTCTTTCTCCAATAAATTCCGAAGGAATTCATTTCTCATCAGTGAATCACCAATCAGTTTTTCAACACTATTACAAAATAACATTACATTAATCCATTGTTCGCAGATAAAAGTTTTAATCGTTCGTATTATTATGATTGTACCTTTTATCTTTATCGTATTTAATAATTTCTACGTCATCCAAATCCTTACTGGGGGGCAATGGTAAACCTGGTCTTCTTTCATTTACCACTGGTGGAGAAGACGGCGGCAAAACATCCTTTCAACAAAAATATATATGTTTATTCACATACTATACTATTATATACATATGTGCGTATAACTGTGAATATGTCATACTTCAGATTTTTCCTCGGTATCATTTCGCTCTTCTAATGGTTTCGGTAATTGAGGCAAATTCGGATATGTTCGTTGCCTAGGCGGTCTTGTCTCTGCTGTTACATCAGTTGTAATAGAAACTGTTTGCTTAAATCCTAAAAACTTCATTACTCTGAAAGAAATTACAGAGATTTACATCACATATACTTAACAACTTTATGTAGCTAATGTTTGTCGTACTGCATGTATATTACGAAAATTATTTATTTAAGATAAAATAGTAACATACGTATATATCAATATGCCAATATACATACATTTATACACATGTATGTGGGATGTAAGTACAGATTAATGGATAAAATACAGTTGCAAGAATTAGAAATCAATTAAAACTTAATAAAGTAGATGTGCGTAACGACTAATAAAAAAAATATCAAGTACCAAATGCGGTATCGATAATACTTGTTGGAAACTTTTGAACGATTATAAAAATATATTTAGAAATAAATAATATATATTAGAAGTATATATAAAATAAAATTATAAAATCATACCTTACACAGCAGCAACTCATTTACACAATTATAATTTGCACAATTCATAAAATAGACCTAACGCTTTCAACGTGTAACTAATGAATGATTTTATGACAAATAATTATCTTATCGAATAATTCTGTAGATATACGATCTTAGATAGGATGAAATTTTTCTGTAAAATATTCATGACATTAATCATCCAGCCTATAATATTTCTTATCTAATATTTTTCTATTATCTGATTGTGTTTTCGCTACTTACACATGTTTTACTGAACTGATATATAAGACTGATAAATGTTACAAAGAAACTTCTTAGAAAACTAAGAACCTTTGACAAATACAAAGGCATAATTATTTCACATTTAACTATTCGTTATATTTCTATATGAAAACTCTGTTCAATTAAATGATCTCGACACACATATATCAACACAGTAACTGAATTAAAAGTATTTAATACGAAACAGAAACAATCGTATCAGAAATAA
>JAGJTL010000183.1:1346390-1377847 GCA_022063505.1 Calosoma granatense | reverse complement strand
GCACAATTTATATGTAAAATGTAAGATTAATTTGTACCAACAACATGCTTTCAAAACGGTTGTATGTTATATTGTTTTCATGATATTTAATGTCTGTGTTATCATCAAAAACAGTATAAATAATTAATTATCACAGTATTTTGTAACTGACTTTTATAACCAGGATGTTTAATAGCGCCATCTTCTGGATAATACAAGTATTACATATATTTTGAAGTTCTTACATTGGTAATATTTTAAAACATACCAATCACTTACTCATGCGCGCGCAACTAGACATTATAGAGATTTCCGGCGTGTGCGCTCTTTCCGTTTAAGACTAGCAACATGCCTGGTTTTAGTGACAAGGTATTTACTGTTTTTAATTATTTTCAGTTAAATTTACATTGATATTTTTAAATAAAGTGGTTCTTTTACAATGAAAAGATAAAGCGAATGCGCGTATAAATTGTGCATAATAATAAAACATGTTGTTCGAATGTTAGATTTCCAAGCGTTTTGACACGTGCGTTAGACATGTTGTACAAACAGTGTTCCGATAGTTTTACTCTTCATTTACTTATTATTTTATTTGTTAAATATTGTTTTCCTATTTTCAGGCCATTTTAATAGACGGCCGTGGGCACCTTCTTGGTCGCCTGGCTGCCATCCTCGCAAAGACTCTCCTTCAGGGAAACAGAGTTATTGTTGTAAGATGTGAACAATTAAACATTTCTGGAAATTTCTTCAGGTAAGACTTTGATAAATATTACAAAAGTAACGCATTACATTCGTTAGTGTGAATTTTATAAATTTTAACCTAATTGAAAGTACATGTGGTAGTGATTCAGTTTTGTTGTTATATTGCTGAAAAATTGACCGGTTGTAAAATATTGTGATAAGTTCCTAAAGCATTATTTTTATCGGTTATATAGATTTTATAAACAAAGTTTCGTTTTCATTGATGTGCACATTAATGCTGTTGCATGTATGCAATGGTTGTCTGCTTTGGAACTCCTTTGTATAATGTAAAGTAATAGGTTATTTGATAAATTCAATACCAGATCTTTATGATATTAATATATGGGACGTTATTGGTTACATGTTATAAGAATCGACGTTTGATATAGGGAATAGTTACATGTTTTACATAACATTGTTTATTACAGGAATAAGCTCAAGTTTATGTCGTTCTTGCGTAAACGTTGCAATGTGAACCCTGCCCGTGGTCCATTCCATTTCCGTGCCCCGTCTAAGATTTTATGGAAGACAGTGCGTGGTAAGTGTCTTCTCTATTCATCCACTTGTCATTCAGAAGCTTGAGTTATCGATGATTATAATACATCTTACCTACATTATTTGAAGTTTCATGAAACTAAAACTGAACTGAGATAACAATATGTACACCGCGTGATGATTGCACGTTGTGTTGATGTATTGTGTACTCAGTGTTTTAAAATGATACAGGTATGGTGCCACACAAGACAGAACGTGGAAAGCAGGCGCTGCGCAGACTGAAGACATACGAGGGCTGTCCACCACCATATGACCGTAGGAAGCGTGTTGTTGTCCCCGGTGCCATGCGCATTATGTGCCTCAAACCAGGCAGAAAGGTATGTATACATCGTTACACATATACAATATACGTAATACTAATTCCATCATCAGTCCATGATTATTTAATTCTTACCTACATTATTTGAATGTTCATGTAACGGAAACTATTTTAAATGAGACTTTTCAAGATATTTGTAATGACAATAGATTATGATATGTGATATATTTCATGTATATTCTGTTTCAGTACTGTCACGTGGGCAGACTATCACATGAAGTTGGCTGGAAGTACCAGAAGGTCGTAGAAACCCTTGAAAAGAAACGCAAGGTCAAGACTGTCTTGAACATGCGCAAACGTGACAAACTGAAGGTACGTTTAACGGCTAATATTTTACATATTTTCTGTGAAATTGTTTTTATGATTATTAAATTCTTACCTACATTATTTGAATGTATGTGAAACAAACACTTTGAATGAATTACGCTTATTCAGTTTTGTTTGTATGTTGGAATTATGAATGAAGAATACTAATTGTAATATTTTGTTTACACAGAAACTTACAAAGAAGGCCGGAGAGAAAGTAGAGAAGCAGGTTGCTCCCTACACTGCGATCATCAAATCATATGGTTATAACTAAGGATTTATTAAATAAATATTGAATACAAACTGTTTTCTATTTATTTACCATGCTGTTTCATTTAATATACCAAAACTCCCAAATGTTTATTCACATTTATTTACTTACTGGAACTTTAATATACAAAATAAATTGATACAAATTTGTATTACGTATTTGTCACATAAAACTTATGAACTAGATTTTCTAATTTATTCAGATGAATCCGAAATTCAGGATCAATTTTGTTCGTATTAAAAAATAACGATAAAGTCTTTAAAGCAGATTGTGCTTCTGCGCACGATATTTTATCAAAACTTTCTGTGTTAATATCCGAAGAATATTCCTGTTCGTTACTCATATCTTCTTCGCATATCTCAACTTTAACATTTACTTCAGTAATCTTTGGCTGGAGAACAGTATCGTCTTCATTTTCTGATTGATATGTTTTAATCGTCCCTTCTGTATTTATGTTGCCTGTTCTATCAACTTCATATTCGCTCTTATCGTCAATTTGTTCTTGTTTAACAATATCATCTACTACAGGAGGTACTGTTATTTCTTTATTCGTCCAACTCACATTACCAACTTCAGTTTCCATTCGTTTTTTTCTATAAACAATTTGATTTCTTTTCTTAAATCGATCAAGCCAACTATTGTTACATACAAAATCTGAATATCCCAAGTGACTAGCAATTTTTTCAGCTTGAAATTTTAATGTTGGGCCAGTTAATCGAACATTTAAATCTCCTTGTACTTCAATCCACCTTAAAAGAGCATCTTCTAAATCCTTTTTATCACTTTTTCGTAGTTTCTTCGCCTTTAGTTTATTTTTACTAAAAGCAACAATTATATTTTGTCGATTTTTCCAAATAGTAGATACTGTGGAAGCGTTCAGTTCAAATTTTTTACATATAAATGTATTAGTTACTCCGCTCTCCATTTTTTTAATAATATCCATTTTCTCTGCCACTGTGAGAATTTTTCTTTTTGCACCCATCATTGGGACATGTCAATGTATATAATATAAAAGTTTAGTCAAATAAAACCTACAATATTAATAGAAACTAATATTATACATATATACTAGCTCAGATTCTTTTCATCGTTCTTTTATCATATTGTGTCTGATTAGTAGTTCGTAATTACCGTTCTCTTTCGATATGTTTTAATGGTTATTTATGCCATTTCAGTCATGTTTCATAGTTTCAAATAACCTCCATCTCGTTATATCCGGTTTTTATTATAAACGTATTATTTACAACTTCAAAGTCATTTGGCATAATATTCTCGAAACGAATCTATATTTTTTCATAATTTAGAAGGAATGGTTTCTACGATATCTCTTTTATAACAATTAATCAGTTAAAAAGATGTTGTTACCAGATATGGATACTTTTAGTTATATAACGTTGGAAGTATTGCGCTCAATTGCGTTCATCTTCCATATTTTTATTTTTCTGTAGGGTTGATTGACCTCACGTAGTAAACATTGATCAATGTACTTGTAAGATGTAATCGTTTAAGTTACGCCTATTTCTCTTTTACCTGGTAGGTAAATTCTTATTTGTTGCGATTATTATTTCTGACACGAAGCGTTTTCTTATATACATACCCAAGAAAAGTGTTTTAAATCTATCTATAAATTATCTATCAAATTTTACCATAATAACAGGTGCAGGGTAGATCTGGAATTGAAACAGTTGGTTTTGTTCACAGGTTGTTGTATGAAAATTTTAAGGCAAAGTTATTATATTTTGATAATAATCATGCAGTGCAAAAGTAAAACTGAAGCAATGTTGAATGACAGCATTTGCTTCGAGAAGAAACGATTAGAAGTAGAAACATGGTTAGCTAGGATGGAAAGCAGATTGGATAGGATGGTTCCAGTAGGACATACGGCTGATGTGTTAGAAGCCCAACTGCGGGAACAAAAAGTAAGCTTGAATGAATAAATTAAATGATTGAACAGTCAGTAATATTTACATTTTACATTTCAGTCTTTTCATGCTGAACTTCATCAGTTTAAACAGCAAATAGAATTATTCAAACAGCTCACGCAAAGACTGATATCTGTTTACCAGAATGAGGACACATCAAGATTTAAAAAAGTCATGGAACATATTAATCAGCATTATAGTCGATTAGATACATGGTTTGTTGTATGTTTTAACTATATATTACTCTTTGCCTCATAGTTCATTGCACGGTACCTTTTTGATACAATTTTTGCATTTTGTGTAGTGTAGAATATCGTATATACATTTATATTCATCATATTTGCAAAAGAAAATAATTTTTATACTATTTGAAATAAAATATGACTGTAATCATCTGTATTAAATTATTACTTACTCATAATATTAAGAGATGTGACATTTGTTACTGATCTAGCATTATCAACCGTGGGAAATTATTAAATTCAGCAATGAATTCTTTACAAAACTTTGATCGTTCACTGGACAAATTTCTTGCCTGGTTGTCTGAAGCAGAATCGACATTGGAAAATTTTGAATCGGAAACTGAAAAACTGGATGGACATCGGAAACGTAGTTCATATCATCAGCAACAGTTAAAGGTAAGAGGTTTATTTATTAAACATTCAATAAAATGTTCATGTTACTCATTTGTTTGTATAGGAGTTACAAGCGGAAATAGAAATGCATGTTGACAGTTACACAGCGTTAAGATCGAGTAGTTTAAAGTTGCTGAGTTCGTTATCATGTCAGGAAGATGCTGTAATGCTCCAGTTACGAGTAGATGAAATGGATCAACGTTGGCATCATCTTAAATCGAAATGTATAGATCTGAGGTAAGTAATTATAGCTAACATCCATATATGTAGTTGTTTACATTGAAATTGGTGTAGAAATCGTCTAGAGAATAATGCTGAATATTGGAACGCGTTACTTTTATCATTACGAGAACTAATTGAATGGGTAATACGTAAAGATACAGAATTGACAAGTTTAACACTTGTCCGAGAGACACCACCATCTATACAGAAACAACAGGTAACTACTTCATTTTATATTCAAGTATATCAGTGTTTTATTTGACTGTATATATTGCAGGATGATCATCGTGCATTTCGTCAACAGTTGGAAGACAAACGTCCTTTGGTTGAGAGTAATTTGTTGAGTGGTCGTCAGTATATTGCTAGTGAATTATCGTTGTCTGATATTGGTGACACTGAAAGCAGACGAGATTCAGAGCGTAGAGGCAGCGGCAGATTCTGGAGTTCAGAGGAACAGCAACGTGAACTTACTAGAAATATCAGACGTGAAGTGAGCAAGTTATCAGAAAAGTGGAATACTCTGATTGACAGATCGGATCAGTGGGGAAAGAAATTGGATAAAAATGCTACTGTAAGTCACTTTTCCTGCAATTTCATTAAAATAACCCAACTTTTAAAAAATGATATGTTTCTTTTAGAAACTACGTCACTTCCACAAGTCATTGGATGATTTATTTACAAGTATTGGTGCACTGGAGAGAGCTAGTTTAAGTTGGAGTTCACCAAGGAGTGCTACTGAGGCCAGGGATATGTTGCAAAATTTACGCAAATTCGAGGACGATCTGGCGCCACTTCAGCGTACAATTGAAGATTTGAACGATCAGGCGGCGGTGTTCTCTGCTACTGGTGTATTTTTAACACCAAGTACAGTGACTCATTTAGAAGATTATACAGCAAGGTACGTCAATATGTTTATAGTAACAGCAAAGTCAGAAATTACATAAATATTTCTTTACAGATGGAAAGCACTACAAGCTGCTGTAAATGAACGTTATGAACAATTGGCAAGCAGTACAAAAGGTGACTTGTCACCGAGTCAAGATGGACAAGTCGTGTCATCCGTTGCGCCGCCTTGGGAAAGAGCATTGGCTGCTTCAAAAGTACCTTATTATATCAAGTAAGTAACTACACGTACATTTACTCAATAATAACACTATTTAATCAAGGATGAAATGTTTTACTAATTACATTACTTATAGTCACAGTTTGGAAACAACCCATTGGGATCATCCTAAAATGATTGAATTAATGAACAGTTTACTGTCGTTAAATGAAGTTCGATTCTCTGCTTATCGTACAGCTTTAAAATTAAGAACAATGCAGAAAAAACTTTGTTGTAAGTAGTACATTTTATCAGCACGTGTACGTTTATTAAAAAGTTGTATAATTTGTTTCAGTGGAAATGTTATCACTTTCTTCAGCAATGGAAGCGTTCGATACACATGGTTTACGTGCGCAGAATGATAAGCTTATTGACGTTCCCGATATGATTCTAGTGTTGAAATCTATATATGGAGGTGTTGCATCAACTCATCCAGGACAGGTACTGTGTGATGTGATGCATTTGTAGAATGAAGTGAGAATATTGTTTTATCTGGTCTAGGTGGAAATAGCACTGTGTGTTGATATGACATTAAACTGGCTACTGAACGTGTACGACAGTCAACGTACTGGACAACTCCGTGTGCTCTCTTTCAAAGTTGGATTAGTACTTCTCTGTCACGGTCATCTGGAAGAGAAATACAGATATCTGTTCAGGTTAATTGCCGACCCGAACCAACAAGTCGACCAGAGGAAACTGGGGTTGTTGTTGCACGATGTGATTCAGGTGCCCCGACAACTTGGCGAGGTGGCTGCCTTTGGTGGATCGAATATAGAACCAAGTGTACGCAGTTGTTTTGAATTAGCCGGCCAGGAAGAAACCATAGAGGTATGTAAGAAACTCACTCTTTTTTTATTAAGAATAAGTTGTACATTGAGGTTATAATTACCAGGCTACACATTTCTTGAGCTGGTTACAACAGGAACCACAGAGTATGGTATGGTTACCAGTACTACATAGACTTGCAGCTGCCGAAGCAGCGAAACATCAAGCGAAATGTAACATCTGTAAACAGTTTCCAATCATTGGATTTCGATACCGGTGTCTGAAATGTTTCAACTTTGACATGTGTCAAACGTGCTTCTTTGCCGGCCGAGTAACAAAAACGCATAAATTCACACATCCAATGCAAGAATATTGTACAGCTGTAAGTAATTGTATAATCTGTTGAGTGAATAATATACAATAATACCGGTTTAATAATGATTCATCTAGACTACATCTGGTGAAGATGTAAGAGATTTTACACGTGCACTGCGCAATAAGTTTAAATCGAAACGCTATTTCAAGAAACATCCACGTGTTGGTTATCTACCTGTGCGGTCTGTGTTAGAAGGTGATGAGCTAGAAAGTCCAGTACCATCACCACAACACGCCGGTACACTGGCACAAGATATGCACTCTAGACTTGAAATTTACGCATCGCATCTTGCTGAAGTTGAACTGAGAACAATGACAAACACAACACCAGATTTGTAAGTGTTAATGAAATATATAATTCTAAATTGTGTAATACATTTGAAACATTGCGATAATTAAAATAACATATTACGAATACTGATAAGTTTGTTATTTTTCAGAGATGATGAACATCAACTTATCGCACAGTATTGCCAGTCGCTGAACGGAGGCTGTGGACCAGAAGGTCCTGAATCATTATACAGTCCTGGGCAACTAATGGTCGTGATCAATGAAGAACAACGTGCCGAACTGGAAGTAATGATCAGAGAACTAGAAGAAGAGAATGCTTCGCTTCAAGCTGAATATGAACATTTACAATTACATCAGAACAATATGACGTTGTCTGAGGAAACAGTGAAAGAACCGCCATCCGGTGGGCAGGATATTCTCACGGAAGCTAAGCTCTTGCGTCAACATAAGGTACAGTTTCATAATATATAGTTAGCACTGTATCATAGTGTAATCTGTGTCTCTCTTAAATATAGGGTCGTTTGGAAGCAAGAATGCAAATTCTAGAAGACCATAATAGACAGCTGGAAGCTCAGCTTCAACGCTTACGACAACTGTTGGAAGAACCATCTAACAATGGACAGACGTCTACTTTGCAGACTAGATCAGTGACAGCTTCGCAACTGGCGACTGATACACCTGGCAAAGTACATCACTCACCGTATCCTGACGGTAATACAGGCAGCGCAGACAGATCCAGTCATGGAGTATCTTGAAACAGAGTTTCATAAGACAGGTAACAGAACGTACATTGATTGGATCAATATCCTGATTGAGAGTTATTTGAGAATACTCAGTGTGTGAAAGTACAAGGTTTTCATTGAACCACCACCGAAACAACAGAGCATGTTTTATTGATTGATTGCAGCAAATATACGCGCGTTTCTCAAAACTTGCAAACTATTGGAAGAGTACATAATGGTTTCTTGATTCTTTGATTGAGAAGAATATCGGTTAATTAGTGCAGTATTGAATGTTGTAATATTCAATATTCCAGTATTCGCTTAGCAAATTCGGTGCTTATATATGCCTCTCTCTCTTGCTATGACTAGGTTGTAATGCTAACATTTCATATGACATATACAGTTGCATATCAAATTGATTTATACATATCTCTCTATGCATAACTTCTTCTATCATCATATTATGTTGCTTTATTACTGAACTTTTAACTTATATTCCTGAATGAGATCTACTAGTACAACATATATCGTATACACCTTGCTGTGTGTCTACACTAGATCTTATATCAACTCTCTGCCCAGCACGCCTGATGTACTTAACTATTATATTTCAAGTAGCAGATCTGTCTCCTCTGTTTCTGGGTTCATATTTAGTTATTAAGATATATAAACAAGCGGTCAGGTATGAACTACATCGATGAACGGTGTACCAACATTATTGCCATATGTTTTCCGCCCACCTTGTCGTCAGTATTTTATGTAGTTTTAGATAAAACTATATACTTACTAGTATTAGCACTTAAAGTAAAAGTGAAGTTAGTATTATTTGCATTAAGATCTAGAGTTGACACGATATACATTTCTCTAATTCTAAACGATATTTGACAAATGTCATAACTCATACCGGATTCCGGCAATGCTATGGAATAACTAGATTAGTTCAATGTTACTAACACAGATGTCCGTGTAAATGATATGTGTTGTGTGAGTATGTATTAAACAAGTAGTACAATATATTCGTAATAATATTCATATTCATTTGTATAGTGTGTGTTCCACATCTGCATACTATTTCTCAGCATATTTTACATAGTTCAAAAAGAAATTATATTCAGTACGACATGTATTATTTAACAAAACTGAAATACATAGAATAGTGATGAAGTAACTAAATAAATGTCTGTTAAAACAGTGTACACACTTGAAGTATCTAACCTCATAGAAAATACTTGTAGAAAATTGTAAATCGTCAAACATGAAACGTTTGACGATTTCCCTGACATATACACGAATTGTTCCTCCCAGAAACTGTGAAATTATATCATCTGTGTCTTCGCTCTGAATAATATTGATATATCATTATATTTAGTAGATATTTGTTATGTAGTACCATGGATTTATATATAAGTGTGTACTCTTACCAAATGACAAACTAAAAATCTCTTATTTCAGTTATGTTATTTGTACCGGAATAGATACTGAATTTTATGTACGTATATCAATTTTTGTCAGTGCTAATTTTATTAACATTGTTTTTTATTTAATACATCAACATTGCATGTAGTTTTAATCAAACAAGCAAGATCTTTTCTTCATTGATTCGTGTGCAATATTATTTTGTTTTTATTAGAGTTTGTTAATATAAAAAGTAAAATATAAATATATGTATGAATTTCGATTTAATGTATAGTAATTTTAAATATGCCGTACATTTAAAATGTTTCTATATAACAGTGAAATTTGTATATCGTAATTTGTTATAAATTAATAACATATCAGAATAATACGTACCTATTTACATTTCATTTGAAATTGCTGCATATCTTCTAATATGAATCTAAAATAATAACATCGAATAATTGTTATTTATTTGAGTCGTTCTGAATAAGTAAAACTTAGGAACAACACAAGCAGACGCACACATTTACCAATGGTTTTAGTAACCCTTTTACAGTTTTATAAACATTTTAATAGCGACCAGATAATCATGACAGATCTGTTTAGAAAATAGATGCTATTATAATAATTATTGTCCTTATTTCATTATTAATGAATATTTTATTTGCTATATATATTTATACACCAGCTATTTAACTAAAATGTTCTAAATATTTATTGTAATGTGCAATTTTATTATGTACTTATTTGTATTAAGAAAAGTTATATGTTCATTATGCCATTTGTATGGGAATTGTTTTTAAAGTTTATTTTTATTATTTCGTTTCAATGAAATATATGCTTCCTCTTGTACAATATTAAAAACTTGAATTTAATATGGTATCGTGAATACTTGTATGTTAAATAAAATTGTAACCTGACATATGATTTCGATTTTTTGATTTCCCCGATATTATTCTTATTTGTAAACAAACAATACATATATTTTATAATAAATATGTATGTGTATTTGGCGCCTAGTTTTAAACGAATGACAGCTAGATGATAAAAGTACTGAACGATGACTGAGTTGGTAAAGTAGTTGTATTGTAAATATATAAATGGCTGGGAAATATGTGAAATTGACAAGTTTATTTTCATTTATACATCTAAATTTAAGTCAATATAGTTTCTTTTAACAAATAAAGAAATATGAGAGTGTAATAATTTTCAGGGATTATAGAATTTTTAAATGTTAGTGACAATTAAAGTTTACGTTAGATATATTTGATATTCAGGTGAGCATTCTCTTTGTTTTGCAAAATCAGCTGTCATACGACTTGCGTAATTTTTGAAAGGTCATTTCAAAATTTTTATTTTGAGATGCATTAAATTTCCGGGAGATAGTGTAAATTAGACGTAGAATATGTATATTTATATTTACAGGTTTAAAAGTAAGCGGAAATGTTTGTAAATAATTTATTTGAAAGATGAACGTTGTTTGTGTATGCAAATGAAGTAATTTGTAAATACAATAAATGAATTACATTTACAGCATGTCAATTCCGATTAGGCGAGACTGTAGTTATGAGCCTCTTCCAGAAATGAGCTCCGTTGAGGGACTTCATACTCAAGTAGACTGCGAGGAGACTCCGCAGCAGAGCGGATTGCATACCTATGCACCTGAATCTGGACAAGGTAAATTGTACTTACAATGAAACAATTCTGAAATAATGTAAACTAATGTAAGTTGATTATTTCTATTACACGGTTTATTTTAGTTCACAAGAGCCCTATACGAGATCTGGATTTATTTTTCTCCCGCATATACAATTACCATCAGAAACATGGTTTCACGTGTATGATGCTGCAGGAGGGTTTTGAACTTGCCCAGTTTGTGTTCGTTGTGTCATTTTCAACATTTCTAGTACATTGCGTAGATTATCCTGTATTATTCAGGTGAGTCACATTCTGTTTTCAGTGACTCATAGCTATCTTACAATGATAACAAAGACATTAGAGTTATTTTCTACTAAAACATAATTGTTATTGTACATGGCATGGCATATTAGATAAAATGTATTATTCTTACTTCGAGTGGGTTATCTTTCAGCAAGTGCAGTAAATATTTACAGCTGATTGATATTATATCTAAATGAATATTTTGATGAACTCTGGTGTACCTTTTATTTTTGTTTGTATTTTGTTTTGCAGTAAAACAATAGACAATTGTATGTTATGTATTTAACTTTATAGAGATCGTTTAAACAATAGCACCGCAACACATAAAGTCACAATATCCGATGCAATATTATCATCAGAACAGTGTCTAGCTAATTTCGGCCTGGGCACGTGGGTGTGTTTGCTGGTGGCACTGTTCTTTTGGATCTTGCGTTTTATCAAGGTCCTTCATCATCTGTCAAACTTTTGGGAAATTAAATCATTTTTCAATGACACGCTTAAAATCGACGATGTAAGTTTTAATTATTAGTACGGTTGTGTGTCAGTTGTTAAAAACACAGTGTACTATTGCAGAGTCAACTGGATAATTTCACATGGTATGAAGTACAGGAGCGTGTACGTAGAGTTCAACGAGAAGATCCAATTACAATCTATAAACAAGATCTCTCTGAATTAGACATATATCATCGAATTCTTCGGTTTAAAAACTATATGGTCGCTATGGTCAACAAAGGTTTGCTTCCTGCACAGATCCACGTTCCCTTCATAGGTAATGTGGTGTTTCTGACACAAGGTCTTAAATACAATTTGGAGATGATACTGTTCTGTAAGTAGATGTTTTACCAACACCACTATATACAAATAAATAAGTTTTATAACTTGTGTATATATTGTATAGGGGGACCATGGTCTCCATTCCAGGACAACTGGCATGTGAAAGAAGATTACAAACAAGCAAATAAACGTAAAGAATTAGCAGCTGAACTCTCAAAGCATATCCTATGGATAGCAATTGCCAATTTAATTCTCTGCCCCTTAATTTTACTCTGGCAAATACTGTACGCTTTCTTCAATTATGCTGAAGTATGTTCATTATTTATCAGACAGTTGGCAACATTGAATTTATTGTTTTATATATGATGTTGCAGATTATTAAACGTGAACCGGGTAGTTTAGGTACCAGATGTTGGTCCATATATGGACGGTTATATCTGAGACATTTCAATGAATTAGATCATGAATTAAACGC
Organism: Calosoma granatense; assembly: GCA_022063505.1. NCBI lineage: Eukaryota > Metazoa > Arthropoda > Insecta > Coleoptera > Carabidae > Calosoma > Calosoma granatense. The sequence goes on along the minus strand of JAGJTL010000183.1, from coordinate 1,365,054 downwards.
ACGTTTAAACCGCGCTTACAGACCTGCTTCCAAGTATATGAATATATTCACATCGCCTTTGAAAACTGTCATAGCCAAGTAAGCAATACTACAACTATTTTTACAGTTAAATATTGTAATTGATTGTTTCATTTCATTTTAGAAACGTAGGCTTCTTATGCGGAGCTGTACTAGCTGTTCTGCTTATACTAACAGTGTACGATGAAGATGTGTTGGCTGTTGAACATGTCCTAACAACTATCACAGTATTGGGATCAATAGTAGCAGGATGCAGGTAGGCTAATATTGCTGGAATATATGTATGTTTAGTTAAAACATGTTCCACTCCCCTGGCAGAGTGTTTATTCCGGATGAAAATTTAGTCTGGTGTCCAGAGAAGCTAATGACAGAAGTGTTGGCGCATGTGCATTACTTGCCAGACTCCTGGCGAGGAGCAGCACACACAGATCGTGTACGAGATGAATTTGGTGATCTGTTTCAGTATAGAGTCATATATTTAGGTAAGTGTCTGCAATGCATTATAAGTGTAGTACGCTTGTATACAGTTTGTAATGTTTGTTTTCCAGTTCAAGAACTGGTATCTCCAATAGTAACACCGTTTATACTCTGGTTTAACGTCCGGAGTAGATCTCTGGATATTGTAGACTTTTATCGAAATTTCACCGTCACCGTGGAAGTAGGTGACGTATGCAGTTTTGCACAAATGGACGTTAGAAAACACGGTAATCCTGATTGGCAGAATTCCGACCATTCAGGACCATTCGATGCTCCTGAAATAGGTTAGAATATTTATATATCTGCACATTGTTGGAATTATTGTTAAATGTTTGTTCTGTTGATAATGTATAGTTAAACAACCACAACCCGCAATCAACTATGCTGAAGATGGTAAAACAGAACTGTCACTTATTCACTTTACACTGACGAATCCCAGATGGCAGATGCCATCCGATGCGGAAGCGTTTGTTAAGACTTTGAGGAAGAATGCATTGAAAGAGTTGGATCACGCGCAACCACTGGCACAGCAACCAGGAGCTTTAATGTCCAGTCTTCATACTGTATCTAGTATAAGTGCAGGTGTAAGTATTCACACACATTGTAATTGATACTCGTACAGTAGTTACATTCAAGGTGTATATGTATAATATTTCAGTACAACAGTGTAGTAGCGAGTATAATTCAGAACGCTATGATGCAACAATCAACTACAACTAGTGCACGTGACTACTTCACCAATGCGAATATAGATACCGCCACGGGCGAGTTCAATGCAATGTTACAAACAGATCTCGGTGAAAGCACCATGCCCGGCAGCTCCATGTCACAAACGCAGCAGTCAATGTCACGAGGTGACTTGTCCACATCACACTTACAGCGATCCGCCGTCAAAGGAGGCCTTAATCGTGCAGAAGGTCCTATATATAATGACAATGGATTATTACATAGGTTAGTAACACTGCAAGCAAGTTGTTATTGCAGTTATAAGTAATACATTATCACATATCATGTTGTTGTAGTCTCCATCAAAGTATGGCACCGCCTAGTATGGGTGCATCTGTATTTGGACCAAGTTCATTAATTCCCACGGGCCCGGATGACGTGGTACCTTTAGAATATACTGCCGCTGATATGAGTCTCAGTACGTTATATCTGCACGCATTGCATCAGCAACGGGTAACACGTACACAGATGAACAATTGTAATGGGAATATATACGTTTTGTTACTGTATGAAACAGGTTCGCAGAAGAGGTAATCGTCTACGGCAAATGTTCCATCAACATTCGACAAGTGCCTCTGTGACAACAAGGACGGGAACATTGCCCGATACACACTCCGTGGTGTGTACTGTGCCCACGGGTATAGCGTCAGGCAGCTCACGTCTCGCCGAGAGCACACCGCTGCTCGGCAAAAAACGATAGGATCATACACTCCTACCCATCTAGTCATGTATATGAATCAACGAACAGAACATGATTTACTGTTATCTTATTAAGCACAACTATTTAATTATTTTATTCTCTCTTTTTTAACAACGTGAATAAACGTGATGATTTTCTGATATATTTTAGTATGAATGGAGGTTCATTAAACATTTTTACTTACTATATAATACATATATTGTATGTAATAAATGACGTGTTCTTAAAATACAACCAAACTATGTACCTGTTGAAAGTTATGTCTGTGCCGCGTGTTAAATATAATGAATTCCTAAATAAAAGCTTTTAAAATTATTTATAAATGTATCAAATCATTGATTCAAATTACCGCCATTTGAATTATGTCAACAACTGTCAAAAGGTATCAAAACATAACCTGAAATCATTGGCGAAGTTGACGTTTAGTAGTCGCAACACAATGAAAGATATATTTGTTTTACCGGATAAGCCATCCTTTTTGTAAGCAATGGAATATATTCTAATTATTGTATAAATATATGCTTTTATTTAGGGACTCATTGTCTGGAAGTGGTGTAAAAGTGGTCGTTGTCTCAGTTATTGGAAAAAGTGCTTATAGTGCTTTTGGACATAAAGTGAAACCTTTAGGGAAAGTATTTAGTCTTAACACAGAACCAAAGGATGAGGTAATTCAACTTCTGTTTTTGTACTGCTGAATATTTCACAGAAAATCCTCTTTTAGTGTGTTATAGAAGGATCGTACGATGACGAAAATCAAATAATTTACCTTCATTTGCACAGTTTACTTGATACAGCCAATCTAATAGAACATTATACAACTCTAGCAGAACGGTGCAAGGAACAAAATAAAAATACGGATTTTTTAACTATTTACAATGAAGTAAAAAGTTCTTTTGCACGGGCTTTATTACTTTTATTTCATATTAGTCATATTGTTATACTGTCGCATCCGGGATATTCCTTTGATTTTGATATAAACTATATACAAATATTTAAATCACTTGATAATATAAGGTAATGTACTGAGTAATAACTGTAACGTGCAATGTACAATTTCCTTTTACATTTGTAGACAAAAGTGTATGAGTCAGTTAACTGAAGTGTTACGTTCTATACCAAAACTAAATCATGAGTGGATATCAAATGGAAGACCGTGTACTCCTCGTTTAGTATTTTATTTTGAACGGTGCCCAAAACAGTTTAAAAATCCACAAAAGTATCCACATTTAAATATAAAGAAACTGGAACATGAAATTGAAGATAGGATATACCATATACTTCGTAAAGTTAGAATTGTGGGCAGTACTAAGTCAGTATATTTCAATAATATGTTTATGTAACAAAGTGTTAATAGTAATATAATATTCTAGCTGTAATTCTTTATTTGCAATTCCTGCAAATCAAGAATACGTGTACGTTAATGATTCTTCTGAGCCAAATAATGATCGACTATCTATTGCCGTGCATAATCTAATAAAATCGTGTCAACCCGGCGTACAAGAAAATTTGACGTTTCCCTTCTCTTGTCAACCGGATGCACATTCGAAGGGCCGAACATTTCATAGATTTCTGAAAGTACATACAGACTTAGCATTTTCAAAGGGGTTTGATGATAATGTAGGTACAGGACGACATGCATCTAATGCTACTGCATATTTTGAGGTAAACTATTAAATTACTGCAGTTGTATTCGTCAAAATATTGAATTAATTCATGATTCAAGGTTCCAGCTATTGATCAATGGTTTGATGTCGCATCAGCCTTGTACCATTTCTTTATATCTAAGTCTGTTGATGTTAACAATGACGAATCTGTTCCAACACTACAATCTAACTTGATGTCATCTCTGTATACTGATACAAAATTTTCTGAACAAAGATGTCAGAAAGTGTTGCCACTAGCATTGGCGCGATATCAGGAAAATTTACCGTCTCATTATACTAGAACACATCATGAAACTAAAGTAAATAATACATACGTATGAAAAAAGATTATTTTACTTTTAAATTGTTCAATTTCTAGCTAGCCATGGCATCTGGTTTTTTCGCTATGCAAGCTCGAGGTCCAGTGTTTGATAAATACAGTCAAGAGTTGATTGAGAAGTGTAATAAACATTTTGAAAATGGACATCAACTGTGTGAGCATCCAAGTTTGACTGGGAATCCATGTACAAACCCGAAACATGAAAGGTACCGTACACGAATATCGTATATACTTGTTCATATTATAAAATATTACTGTACAGTGACATGGAGCATTGCAGTGGCGTACGTTATGTAGCTGCATGTGACTGTGGCCGAAAACAAGGATCACGTGATGATCCGTATAGTGTGCGTCAAGCTAATTATACATTCTACCAAACACTGGCAATGGACTGCATGTGCGGCAAACTTCAAATGGAACGAGTGAAGTTTCCAGTATTTCAACCATCTACTGAGGAATACAGGTTATATTTCACTCACAAACGTAATTAAATATTGTAACACGACAGATACATATACATATGTTTTTATTTCTTCTAGGGCAGCAAATTTATTTGCCGGTAGTGCAGCAACTGTCAAAACTCAACGCTCACAGGAACAAGCAAATTCCGATAAACTTTCTGATCCTAGATCAGATTTATCCCAAGGAAGTGATATGTTGGGTCCATCGAAATCTGAATTCAGTTTGGCGCCACCACAAGAAAATGTCATCTCGCAAGATAATGAAATAGTACTGGAACTTTTAGAAGAAAAAGAAGAATCAAAAGGTAAAATGACTGAAGTGTGTATTACTAAGATGTATATTATAATATAAATTAATATTTTTAGATAAAAATTTAGTACGCCAGCCAAGTACAACGGAGTATTTGCCAGGCATGTTAACTACTTCATCGCCACCTAGTTTGCTTCCACAGTTTCCCAGTTGGTCGCTAGTTTGTCTTGGCGCTAGTTCTCTGTATAGTCACAATTTAGGATTGTCTGACAATCAGCATCCTGGTTTCTTGGCTGGTACTAATTTTCTTCTACCTTGGGATGTCACTGTTAGGTAATAATGTTATTATATAATATAAACTATGTGCATAAACTAATTGTTTTTCAGATTAGAACATAGCAAACCAAACTGGCCAATTGTTAGTGATACTCGGAAGTTTCAACCAAACATGATGAGATCTAGAAGAACGCGATCAGGAAGTAACATGTCACATTTTGTAGTGAAAATATTTGTCGGTGTTGAATACGAATGTCCCCGCGGTCATCGTTTTATGCTCGCATCGCCTGATAAAGTTTTACGAGCTACTTCAGGTCTGTGACTATGCATAAATCAGAGTTATTCAGATATTAACATTTTAGTTTTTTTGCGTGTAGGTATTGTGAAAGAAACAGGGCATAAAATAACGAATTCTGATATGCCGCTGTACTACAGTTGCCCGTGTCGTCCTAATAAACCTTTAGTAGCACAATTAATGCGGATTCATGTTGTTTCCCCGAAAGCACCAGTGTATGTTACACTCAATCCTAAGGTAAGTTTTTTCTAGAAAACATCCTGAAGTTGTAAAACAATTTTCTAATAAATTAACAGGTACAACCTGCTGCTGGTGCACCCATATTTGTTCCGAAAGTCGATGGTCCTGTTCATATATCGCAGTCAGCATACTGGGTATTGAGATTGCCTTATATATACGCAACAGATAGAGATACATATGTTGCAAATAGACAGACCGCTGAAACAGCACCGAGACTTTTATCTGGAATGTGGGGTGTTGCAGAATCAGAAATTCAATAAAATGTTAATTAGTAATGTAATGTATTTATCTTTCATTCAAGAAATAAATTCCCTTCGTCTTTCGTTTATACTTGTTCAATTTATGTCACAATCAAACATATATAAATGTTTTGCGCAAAATTAAAATTTTAATTTTCGCGCTGAAAATATATTTTTAAAATTTTGGAAACAGGAAGAAGAATGTAAAATCCGTTAGAATATATTCAAATGACAAGTTTGAACAGGTTCGTTAACGTTGTGTAATCATCGTGTATGTATATAATATTTATTTATTTATCTGTGATTTATCAACAATGAATGTAATAATGAATACGCAAAGGACACTCTGTGTGTTTTATTTAGTGATTCTAATTAATGTAACATGTGGATCAATTCTTGATTATTTCCCTTTGGGCAAATCTTTGTTTGGAAACTCTGAGACTGCAGATGGTAATACAAATGAACTTTCTACACAAAAAGTGCCATACGAAGTGGAAGTTACAGATGAAAAATTCATTCAGCAAGCAGCTAAATTTACGGGTGTTTCTTTGTCAGACTTGGATAAATGTCAACACAGGGTAATATATTGTGTATATAGGTTATACAAAACAAAAATATGAACCGAAAAATCTATAGATAATAAAATAGATTTGTAAAATTATGTATTTTCTTGTAAATAAAATAACATTACTTAGCGAGCAATGAATGAGTGTGTCACGTGTTACATTGTTTACAGGTGGTTTTGAAACTGCAAGAGGAATGTCATAAATTAAATGATGAAGAACTTGCTAAATTAGCAGTAAAACTCTTAAATTGTCAAAGTTCAATAGAAGGTCGAAAAATATACCCTTGCACTAATGAAATGGTAATGTTGTCACGTTCGATGGTCGATTAGTTTTTATGTTATTTTGTATTGTGATTTTACAGCCGATACGTGACTGTACAAGTAGCATGGATCCAGATACATGGAATAGTTATTTATTAATGTCCAATAGAGCACGTGCTGTGTGTTATTCCATAAGACAGGCTCAGTTCCGGGGGCTAACAGAATTGACCGTGAATAAATTGATGGGTGCAGGTAATAAAATGTTTATTTTATTATGTCAGTTCTCTGAGTTTTATTTTTAATATTTCTATTTGTGTAGCTCATGAACAACTGGATATAATGACACGTTTGAAGGATAGTCAGTTCAGAATAGAACAGGCTACTTCGGACACGTACAATACTGTTGTCAAAGGAAATTTGGCTTTGAAAAAACAACAGGACGATATACGTCAAGCACAGTTTCATGGACAGTTGGCTTTGGAGGACAATATACGGCGGCTAGCTGATGAGAAACAATTGATTCTAGAAGGACATGAACAGCTTGCTGAGATGACAAAAGATGTTAAAGCTAAATTAGGTAATATTTATAGCGTTCCTTATATTTCCCAAGTTTACTAATATTCTTTTCTGCTAATAGATGAAGCTGCTAGACAGTTAGATGCTCAATCCGTTGAACGCAAGGATAATCATAATGAAATATTAAATGATTTGATTGCAATTCAACAGCAAGCTCAGGTTATATTTGCACGAATAGGTAAGTGGGTTTATCTGTCTTTAAAATTGTCATAAAATGTTCACAATCGTTGTAATTTGTAGAGGATTCCTCGCGACATATGTTGGAACAGAGTGCATTAGCAGCTAAACAATACGAAGCGACACTTACACAGCTGGCTCAAGTGAATTCAACCGTGTATGCTTTGGTAGATGTAGTCGTTTCAACTCGTTCCGCTTTAGAAGAGAAACTGAAATGGATGTCTGAAGCACTCGGTGGAACAGGTGAACATATACATTATACAATACTTCTCTCTCAGTGTATGTATTTGAATATGTAATTATAATAATGTGTGTACATATTACAGATGACGCTGTAGAACGCTTATACCTGTTCATTAGTCACATATCATATTTAGTATTGGCTATGGTATCGTGTGCGTTTCTACAAGTAGCTGTTCCGTCACGGGTGGCACTAGTAGTTCTAGTTCCATTGAATTTGATTGTTGCCATTCAGCAGGGAACGGAAAATGCTCTAACATTCGTAGGACTGAGCGCGGTAATGCTGTCTTTCATTGCAGGTTAGTTATAATTCACATTACATCCTGACATTTCTATAACCTTGTCTGTATTTATAGTTCAAACTACATTATCGCTGGCACTAGTATTTTGGAAGTCGCGATCCATCAAGAAAGAAGCATTGAAACAAGCTGAAAAAGCAAGTATTGAATACGAGACGAATGAAGCTACGAGTAAAGAACAAGATGAATATGATACAGATAAAACATACGGTTCACCGACTGTTGCCAGCAGCCCTATTAGTGATTCGTACTCGTATAGAAATGGTGGATACACATATCGTCGGTATAATGATTTAGATACTACTGACAATCATTCTGAAATTGGCGATGATTTCGCTAATCCGACGCCACCGTTGTCTAGGAATGGTTACACTAGATCACGGAGGTAATTTTAATAATTTAACTTATGATATGACGTAACTGAAAGTATAATGTTTATATTTTGCAGTAAAACTCCATCTATATTTAATCCGGACAAGCGCAGATGCCATGCAACTACTAGAATGGGTACTCCATGTAAGAGTACTGTTGTGACAGGTCGTGATTACTGTTACAGACATCAGTCAGGCAGCTCAGTTATACTACAATAAGTTTGCTTCTAATTGATATTTGCATAGGTACTTATTGCTCAAAAGGGACAAGTTTAAATTTATTCCAAAGTGTAATTAACATAATATTACACATAGTATATATTTTTGTATAAATTTAATTTTAGAATAAGTTTAATCTTGTATTGGTGGTTCCTCTTTATTGGCTGTTATGATTTATTGCTGATCTGTGACAATGTATTTGCTATCGTGAATATTTTATTTTTGCATTTTTAACCTGATGGTTTTAATTAATTACATATTTTTGGTAATTGTATCAATTTTATTTTTTACACAATTTTAATCTCAATTCTTTATTGTCACCTGACTATATTTAGCATATAAATAATATCTAAGGTAATTTATGTTAGTTTAGTTTGAGTATGTGTTACTGGTATGTTTTACTCTTGTACAATTTGTATTTAATATATGAATAATTGGTGTATTTATTTATTTTAAGTTAAATACAAATGTGTGCGTAAGCCTTTTATAAGTTTACATTGTGCCTAGTTTTATATTTAATTTTATCATTACATATTTATGTATATAGAATGTAAAAGATACATGTATGTACCGAAAGTGCTTTGAAATTTATGTAAGTACAATAATAGTATATTTGTTTTATGTTAATTTCTATTTAAACTTTCACCTTGGCATTTTGACGTTTGCTGAATTAATCAATTTTTTATGACAGTTGTCACATTACGGAATCCGTGATCTTTGACCGACGTTCATTTCAAATTCCGGTTGGATAAGTAAAACAAAGATTGGTGATGAATATTTATTTTAGTACTAAAGTAAGTAATTTAATCAGTTTCTAAATATTTGTTGTATGTATTTATATGGAATTGCAAAGTTTATAGGTTATGGTGTGTGTGTGTGTATTAATTCAGATACATTTATTTTAGAATGTCTGGAAAACTTAATGATACTACTATGAGTTTAAATTGGCTTACAACTGGTTCAGGAACGTGGCCAATGTTTTGGAAAATTTTTTCCTCAATATGCATTCCAGTAACAATTCCATGGCTATGTTTTAAGTTTATTAAAGCATTCAATTATAAGCGAAAATTTGCCTCATTATCGGGGAAGGTATGTACATTTATTTTAATAATATACGATAGTGTACTTTATAAACATTTATGTTGTTTGTTGCAGGTTGTACTTATAACTGGTGCAAGTTCTGGATTGGGCGAAGCTCTAGCTCATGCCTTCTATAGTCAGGGTTGTAAAGTAGTACTAGCTGCAAGACGTAAAGATGAACTGGAACGTGTGAAAAAAGATCTTATGCAAATGCATGTTGTAAGCTGATAATTGTTTGACTCTGTAACAGGTTGTGTAATTAGTTTACGTTTTACAGACAGTTCCTACGTATCCGCCAGTTGTGATGCCAATGGATCTTTCAGAATTGAATTCCTTACCTGGCCAGGTGTCGTCTGTATTGGCTATTTTTGGTCATATAGATATTCTGATAAATAATGGCGGTATCAGTCATAGGGGTGCCGTTAATGAAACGAACGTTGATGTGGATATTAAAGTAATGTTAGTGAATTATTTTGGTCAAGCTGCGTTAACTAAAGGTAAGGTTATAAGTAAATTAAAGTGTTGTTGTATATTTGTATCTAATGAAATACTTGTATTGCTAGCCGTATTACCTACAATGTTGGCGCGTGGCAGTGGACATGTAGTGGCCGTGAGCAGTGTTCAGGGTCGTATTGCGATACCGAATCGGTCGGCGTATGCTGCATCGAAACATGCATTACAAGCATTTTGCGATACGTTACGAGCTGAAGTATCTAATCATGGTATTAAAGTTACCGTTGTCACTGCTGGTTATATCAAAACAAAATTGTCATTAAATGCTGTGACAGGAAGTGGCCAGACATATGGAGGTAAATAATAATTACTTGATAAATATTGATATTCTAAAGTAATGTTAACATTTCGAAATGGTATTTACTAAATAATGATTGTTATATTTCAGTGATGGATGCGACGACAGCTAATGGCTATGAATCGGAGTATGTTGCACGGGAGATTGTGAAAGCTGTTGTCAACGAATCTCCAGAACTGGTGATATCGCAATTAAGCGGCAGAATTGCCATTGTACTTCGTACCCTAATACCGTCACTGTATTTCTGGATTATGTCAAAACGTGCTAAAAAAGCGGACAAGACGTAATTTTATTTTTACCTATGATTATTTTATAGAAAACAGGTTTTTATTCATATATTTTTTAATAATTGTTTTATGGAGTATTACAGTTAAACACATGTTTAGGTAACAATTTGTAGTTTTTATTTAATTATATATATATTAATTACATTTCAAACAGTATTTCTTGTGATGTATTTGTTTGTTAATATATTTGAGTCGTCTGTTAAGAATTATTTGTTAACTGTCAAAGTGCAAATGTCTATATCTCTGGTCAAAGCATATATGCGAATAACATTCTATATATGTGCTTGTATTTTCTACTCTTGAGTATTTGTGTTGTATGTGATGTTTATTAGTTGTTGTGTGACATTTGTTCAAATATAAAATGTCTTTTCATTGTATGGTCAGGGGAAGCTTATTATGTATTGTTCGACATAAAACATTCTCTACGTACAGTGCATATTTCCTTAACAACAAACGGACTATTAAGTTTTTTTTATTTTACATGGTTATTACATGAGGTTGAACTTTGAACACTGTAGTTATAAATATTCCATTTCCGTTGTGAGCTTCTAACAAAGCAGATATCTTGGAGTTTTGTAATGACTGACGTTTGCAGTGAGTGAAATACCGTTAAGTCATATCTTATCAAGTTGTAATCTAAAATCAATGCATTATGCGTGTACATATTGATTCATGTTGCAGAGTTCAAGTCATGTAAATGATTAAAAACACGGCAGTGACATTTATTATGATAGTTGTTCGAAAATGACTGAAACTGTGACGTTTAAAAAGTAAATTGAAATGTTGGCTGCCTACAGAGGGTATTTATTAACTAACTATGTTCTACCTACATGTATGCAGGTGGTAGACAAACGCAAAATGAATAAAATACACAACAATTTCTCTCTCTCTCTCTGTGTGTCGCTATACATCATTAACGTTTACTAAAATAATCATCAATATTATTTATTATCTATATCACTCTACCAACTAGTCCATTATTTTCTTCGGTTCTGCTAAAATAGTCTTATTTGATTGAATGATAAATTCTATATGCACATAACGCTGCCGATAACAACGAGACTGAGCAATGAACTAGTTTTCGTTTCGTATCGTCTTTACGGACGAGTACAACCGGCGATACAGAAGCCATTGCTGATAGAATTGGTAACCGAGCCAGTCGCCTTGAATCACATTCTACTTGATACTTAACACACGGATCAAACTGCCACGACACTGTGTACAGCCCGGTACACAGGAATGACAGAGTACCTAACGGTGTACAGATCAACGGACGATCTGCCCATATCAGTCCTGTAACACAACACACAGACAGACAGATACAAACGTATATACACATTACAAGTATTATGTAACACTACCTGATAATAACGCCCCAAAACCAGATATAACAGCAGTCTTATGCAAGCAATTTCCTACAGAAATCCAACGCGCGGTCTCATCTCCCAGTTGGGTGGGCTCTATAACTATCACAGCACATTTCGCATCTAACGCCCTTTCTAGTTCCATCGCAAACGCTTCGTGAGCATATTCACTGTCATACACTTCCCGTATGACAGCAACATTGCTGGGGTGAAGTACACTTCTGCAACAAACCCAAATATATGTATTCAACTGACAATCAACTTGTTCTCAATGATAAAATTACAAATCATGATTACTATTTATTCCGCACATGACAGTGATGTACTTGTAACGCAATATATTCCACAATGAATAGCAATTTGTTTTTGTTTAATACTACTTATAGAAAATCTATAAATAGAGAAATATATATTTACTTACGGTTCTATTAACCTGTCACCTCCAGCATCCATTTTTTTACTTTTAAGGTTAGGTTAGTGTTCACTTGTCATTAAAATAAATTTCAAGTATATATTTAAATAATCATTTATATAATTACTAAAATATATTGTCAAATCACTAGAAATCAAACGACCAATTATATTTACTATTTAGTTCGTATATAATTTTGTTTTATCTTATTTTGCACTCATCTTTTTTATTGATAGTCATTGATAGTACACAATTTTTCTGTTAGATGGTACAGGATGCCTATGCAATGATTGTTTTTATTTTATTTTACCAGTGCTACCGTATCTTTGAAACAAAAATAAATGTATGTTAATCTGGTTTTTATTGTTAAATTAAATTTCTATTTAAGTGATTACAAATTATATTAATGTAATTTTGAACTTTAAATGTTAGTTGAAATTTAATTTCTTATTGTTGGATTAAAATTTTATTACAGTTATTCATGTTTCAATGTTCCACATTTGGTAACATTGTCTACTTGTCAGTCGCCATGCCGTGGCATACGATAAACATCAAGTTCAGTTTGTTACAGAACTTTGTGCGATGTAGGGATCTGCGAACTTGTAAAGCGAAGTGTTGTGTTTCGTAATGCAATATTGTGTTTTGAACATGATTGTATTTAAATATACCTCGTGTTCACTGCGAGGTACCTTAGATAAGGAGGATGGTTAAAATATAGTGTTAATTATTTACTGTATTGTGCACGGGATTTTCTTCGGTTGTAGTTTCAGATTCACCTGGAGCAACAAACAGTGCAGTGTGATTATTGTTTATTTTTAAGATTGGCAACACATGATGTGTTATTGTTGATTAATGTGTGTTGGTATTGAACATGTAAAACTCTGATTGATTGAGAACAGTTCTTGGTTACAATGTCTCCAAATTCGTTGAGAAGTGATTGCAGGAAATTCGCGCCGAATATATTCAACAAGACGAAATGTTCGAATTGTTTCAAGCAGAAAGAGGAACACACACCAGAGGCTCTGGAATGCAATCGGGTGAGTGAGATTGATTGACTCTAGAGCTGTGTTATTCACGGCACATTCCTTTACCTGCGCCTGTTTGACTCTTAGTCCGCCTCAAGATGATAACCATGCGTCTCATACCTATACCACATACTACTTGCTACATACTTACTACTCCGTTTAACATTCAGTTTAAGTAACATCGCACCACCACTTTCAGTGTAATCACACACACAGCTGAGAGGCAAAAAAGTATTCAGATTGCCATCAACAAAAAGACTTATTCGACAATCTTCTCTCGTACGTAATAACTATGCCGGACTGTTTGACATTTACATGTTTTCAAAATTCGTTATTTCATATTTGATCGTTGCTTCGAATCAAATATTTAATTAGAATCATATTGAAATCACATAGCCAAGTAACTAATCTATACAAGTAATAGCATTTGCAAATTGTACAGGTTAAAACTAATCGAAAATTTTGTCGTCAATTCGTGTCGGTAATTCAGTTATTATAGTTAGGAAATATTATTTTTCTATATATAACGGATATTTTCTGTAGCAATTATTTCGGGAATTACTGTTATCTAAATTATATAAAAGAAAAATAATCCATAAAAAAACTAATTCGATGTCTGTGAAGAGATGGAAACTGTATGTTGTAGTCAGTATCTAATTTTAGTCGTGATAACTGATTGGCATTTTAAAATATCATCTCCAAGTCTTTTATATAATATGTACGACGTAATTTTTCGTGTTTAATGAATATGTCATTTTTCCACATGGATAACTATTATGCATTATTGTGATAGTAAAAATTATTAAAACAATGTAAAGAGATGAAGAATGAAAATTCTAGAATAAAATATAATTAAGAACAAGTATATAATAGTAGGTACACGAGTACTCTGTCTGTATAACGTGAATATTCTTGTAACATTTATTATTTTTTCATTTACACTGATTGCATTGCATATAGAATCTGGTCTGTCGTTGTCGAGTCATTCTGGTCTGCAGAAGCAATTATTAAAATAGCTGTTATAACTCGTTGAGTGAAACGAGACTGTTATTGATTAAATATTGATTTATTAGTACACTCCGTGCAGGTGATTGATAATCCGTAGTCTATGCTACACCGTTCATCCGCGGCGGTTTCATTCAGTAGAACGCAACAACCACTGCTGTTGTTCCGTTCATGCTTCTCGTCTTTGCTCCATTTTATTTTTGTTTTTTATTCTTCCACACAAGATTCATGTTCTGCGATACATAGTTACCAACTGTGTAATAAAATTTTACCATATTACAACAATATACATACATACAGTAAAGGTATATTAATATTTTATGAACGCAATTTTAATTTTTGTTTCACTATAATTTTATATAACTGTAAAGTGTCATCGCATTAAAAAAAAATAAGAATATTGATTTATTTCACCGTAGACAGCATATATGTAAAATAAAATACATTATTAATACATGGTATTGGCATATCAAGCCGATGGCAATGGAAAAAAAAATACCAACGTTGCAAAAACTTATTTATTGCCCAACGGTGTACAGGATTGCCAACATTGACATATACACTTGATGATTTATTGAAAAAAAAACCTACCTATACATTACACAAATAGCAATTTGATTCATAATTATTATTGTACATATAAATGTGTGTGTGTGTGTGTGTGTGGTTGTCTCATTTTGTGATGTAACTCGAAAATGCTATTATATTAAATAATGAACCATGTAAAAACATCCGTTTTAATCTGATAAATGAGATTTATTTTATTATTGTCAGCATCTAATTTTATACCCATGTAATGGTGGATATAATTAATTGTTTTGTTGATAACAATAATTAGACATGTGAATCTTGATTTCAAATATTAATTTACATAATAAAAATAATTGTTAAAATAGGGTTTACTGAAAATAACTTTATTTAAACAATCTCTGTAATATTGCTAGGGTAAAATGAAATATGTTTATTTTTATGCGTGCGTGTGTTTGACCTAAATGCTACACACCACCTATGGTTCGGGCATGTCACGTGTGTGTGACATTTCAACCATTACCGGATACAACATCGCGTCCCGTTGTGCCCTTATAAGGTTATATTGGTTTCACATTTATTACGTACTAGCAAACCTTACCACAGTATATAAAACAGATCCTACTGAATAAATGAAACAACCTGTTACACACATGGCTGACTCATATCTCCTACCCCACAACTATACATTCATACATACATACATGGAGGCGTCGAACATTCGTACATTTACATATTACACACACACACATACGCAACATTGCTTCAATTATTTATTTAAAAATATATATACATAATTATATATTATATGCAGGATCAGAATAGTTAAATAATCTTAAATAACAAATAATAAAACACATTATAGTTTAATGTAATGATATTTATTAATTAAGATACAGAATTTCATCAACAATTGTACAGAAAAATATTAATATATTCGAATATACCTACACATACATACGTACATACATGTATGTATGTATGTATGTATGTTTTTATTCAATAATATCAATAGTAATTTTTGATTTTCTTAATTTGTAATCATTCTGTAGGTGTACAAGGTCAAATTGTGTAATTAATACGTTATAAAACTGTAATTACTGTGCGACTGTGATAATTAAACTTTCTTATTTCCGTAATTGTCGTCAATGTATTTCGGTTATTGATATCTAAATATGTAATGCAAACAGTAAATGATTATTTTTGTGAATCTTACAATTTAGAACAATATCATTAATTAGAGTACTTTATCGTGTAATCAGTTAAATTTATTTGTAATACAGTTTATTTATTGTCTTGATAATTGTATTGTATGATTGTTGTTATCACAAAGATTTCAGTCTGTGTGATAACAATGATTGATTAGTTTATCAAGGAATGCTTATTGCACAATATATAAAATATTCAACGAATAATGTCGATGACAGAATAGTTTCAAAATAATTATTTACATTAGCTACTTTGTTATTCACAGTTAATTTGCGGTTTTACTGAAAGTAAATATTTATTCATATCCAGTAGTAGTTTGGTGTGCCACAAACTTGCCGCTGATAATTTTAATCAATTTTACTTGTAACGGGTGTTTATTGAGGCTGTTTCGAAATAATTTTACAAAAGTTGCTCGCGTCAGAACATTTTTAAGAACAGAATTTATACTAACATGCATTAGTTTTCAAATTGCTAAATTACTTTTAAGAAAAATTACATCATTTTTTATCGATTTTCAAATAAAAAATTTAGCAATATGTAAATGTGTATGTATACTGGTATGAAATTGATTTCCTGTAAAAATATATGATCGAAAAATTGTTAAAAAACGTACGGGTTTTTATCGAAACCATTAATTTTGAGTTACTGCGGATATATGCGTGTTTGTGTGTTAATTAAAAATTTCTCGCATGTTTCCTGTTTTCAAGGGTAAATAAATTTTACACTATAATTGATTTATATAAAAACAATTATTCTCAATTATTGAATTACTTATTTTTCTTAGGAAAATTGTGAATGAATTTAAGCGTTATTATTTTAGCTATTTTATAATTATGGTATTTTGCAGTGTTTGTTTATAATATTACTTGTGTGTTGTGTTTAGAATAACATGTTTTAATAAATACGTTTTAAAGTTCTATATTTAGTGTTTAGTAACGGATATGTTTTCTTTACCAATAAAATATTTATTCATAGACGAATACCTTCTCGTAATTGTATGTCACGTTTTGGCGCCAGTAAATTCGTGGAATCTGTGATGCGTACCATTGTTCATCATACAAATATTCATACTATTTATCAGACAAACTGAATTAAAAATCAGTTTTTAGTACTTGTTCAAATAATTAGCAAGAATAAATTCGTAGGTTTATGTGAATTTCAGAAACTATGAATTAAAACAAGTATTTATTGCAAGTCATTTTGTGAATATTGTTGAAACGCAGTTGCGACTCTGAGATAAATTCACCATAATTGTAGTGTTTTATAAATATTGCACAGACGGCCTTGCAAAACAAATGATTCTACCTACCATATGATTGATCATCATACGCATACTTTCGTTTATTTTCAAGCTTTTGTCATGAAAGTTAACATCCTAATTTACATGTGCACAAGGTTAAGAATTGAATTTTTATAACCTTTAAACGAAAGTTGTCGAGCGAAAAAACCACTGTGTTATTTTCGCCATATAAGAGCAACAACAATTTTGTTCAAATTATCAACATCATTATTGCTGAATTGAACACTTTTTTTTAGCGAAACGACTAAATATTAAAAGCATTGGAATTAGCTGCCAATAGCAAAGTATTTAATTAACTCAATTTACATAAATTAACAACCTTTCCCTGTGAAATTTACTGGTTAAACGATTTATCAGCATTATAAATACAATTTAATTTCAACATTTTGTACAAAATTAACTAGTGTTGTCAAGTAATTAATCAGTTATTCTTGAAACACGAGTTTCATTTTCAAATAATATTTTTATTTGCTACAAGGTATGCCTGATTCAATATATTTTTTTATTACTATTGCTTCCTTTCGAATACTGCGATTTCATTTATACATTGATTTAAAATGTACTGCACATCGTATGTCGGAGAATATTGATGAAAATGAAATCTGTCCTGCCGATAGACGTAGAGAATTATTTATAAAACCAATAGAGTATTGAATTATGTATGGCCGATTAAAAATTATAATCGGATAATTGTTGCACGTGTGCGTGCGCACTTACACTTCTCACGCTCCGTGTGCACGTGTTTTATTGATTATTCCGACAATTATACACTAACGTAGAGTATAATTAATTAATACTGTTACATGACTAATCAAGTCAGGATGTCCCCTTATACAGTAGCTGCTTACTACTTAACATGTGATATAAAAAATATTTATGATTTTATTTTATTTTACTTTATCTATTTAATTTACAGTTTAATTATTGAATTTCACAAAAGTCAGTTCTTTAAATTGAAATAATATTACTATTTGTATATTTTACATTCTGTTCCCTATAGAGAATTTCTAAACAATTAACATAAAGATTTAATTGTACTTTTAAGTAGTAATTATCAGTAGTTTTTTATTTGTTTGAATAATATATATATATATAGATTTTCACTTTCCGTGTTAAATACTATACTATATGTTCATCTTATTACAGGTGAAATAGTTAGAAAGTTTGAAAACCACTGTGTTATGTTACACACGCGCGCGCGCACACACACACACACACACACACACACACGACCCATAACAATACGTTATTTTATATGTTTATGTGAAGA
>JAGJTL010000183.1:1317973-1328262 GCA_022063505.1 Calosoma granatense | reverse complement strand
CATCGATTCGACGAAGAATATCAATTTTCTCTTTCGCTACTCATGATGATATTACTTGATTACAGCAATTAATTGTACACAAGAACCAGTGAAACTTCTTCTCATAGAATTACACCAATCACTTCTGATTCACTCGCGTAATGAATACGTAGCATACCTGTATATTTAACAGTATTCACCATTTAAAAAGCACCAGTGCATATCAAGTATGTCATGCATTCCACGGCGACAATTGACACGAGCACCCCGTAGTAGTGGTTAATTAGAATGTGTGTGCTGCTGAATCCAATTACAAATTAAAAAGCACACTGTTGTTTCTTCGACAGTTTTCTAGAATAATTGTGTTCTGTGACAGCAAACACACTGTAGTCACACTTGTGCGTGTGTCAGTGTGTTGGTTCTTTTAATAGATGCAGGTTGTTGAACTTTTCAATAATTGAGAATTTTCTTATCGTTCATTGGAAACGTTGGTTTTTTACTACTGGGGTTTTTGAAAGTTCATGTACATTTAGACGATATTAAAATTAATGAGAAACAGAGAGACATATGCTAATATCTGTTTGGAAACTAAAATTTCTTTCAAGGTTGATTTTTGCATGTATAGTAGTGACACTTTCTCTTTCATTCATCGCTGAACGTTTTTTTTTTATTTCAGTGTCGTTGATTAATCATCGTCATGTAGAAACTTGTATTTTGACATAATATTCAATAAGTTAAAATTATTTGTTGTCATTCATATAATACAAATTATTTATTCGATAACTTTTAAATCTCTTAAAATTATTCTGCTCAATACAAATGGAGAGTGTAATGTTTAAACATTGTTTAAAGGTAGCTTTCATTTTCAAAATTTCATTTTACTTTGTATAACGCAAGTTTTAATTAAAATATATAATTAATAGTACCTTGTTGCTTGCTGTTATTATTAATGATTTGCAGTAAATTGATTTTTTTCTGGGTAAAAAGTGATTAAGCGCCAACGTGAGGAATGTCGAATATAAGAAGTGTTAAGTGGTTTCTGAATTTACACAGTTTAATGTAAAATATTTTGTTATGTGTATGTATGAGTTGTTAATTACAGTTCGTGTACCTTATTGTTTAAAATTTATTTATCCATGAGTCAGGTTTTTTAACGTTGTTTAACATACCGATTAACAGAGGGAACGTGCTATTATCAAATGAAATAACTAATATTGAATTCTCTATGTAACACTGTTTGTAAGTCTCAATGAAATTGGTGGTCCAAAATCTTCGGAAAATAGCCCATCTGTTGTCAACACAACTGCCAGTTTTGCAGGCTGGACTAATCGATGCATCTAAGATTAGCAATACCTTTCGTGAAGTGCCCCGTCGACCTGGAGCCACCATCTCGGTAAAACCGAGCGCATCACTTACAAAACCATACACAAATGCCGAAAAAATAATAATCATCGAGCGAATCTTCGTGATACTCCGATAAATTGATGTCCGGGTCGGTTCGTTTAAGGAAAAAACCGCCGAACTTGAAAGATATTGATTTGTAAATACAGTTTATTATGCAATATATTGTGTGATGTTGTAAGTAAGTAATTTCTAGAAACATGAGTAGTTGGATAATGTGTTGATTTTCATATTTTACATAAAATGTTCATACAGAAGTAGTGAACAGTTAGTTTTTGTTAGAAGTCCCTTGCGGCCCGGGTTTGGTGGGGTGTGTGTGTGTGGAGGGGGTAGGCGTTAGGTAGATGGTGTTCTTTGGCGCGTGTCGTACGCCACTGGCTATATAGGAAAGTCGCGAACGGACGGTACGTGTATATACACTTCCACATACCTAACTGTTCTTAACGTCGAATGTGTCCACGGCGCAATGGCTTGCCCGCCGGCATCACCGTAGCCGAGTCAGAGAGAGAGACGGGCAGTATACGTACATACGTAGTTATAGTAGCATAACATACCAAAACCCGACACCAACAGTGCAGTGTATGTTCACCCGGTGCACACTTCCAATTACAATATTCGACAGTGTGTTACGAATCGAAAATAAATATGTTCCACCGTTAAACACAAGTTGTATCACGCACACACAGTGTATGTAAGCACCGTCGTCATGGAGCCAGAGGTAAGCCTAACATTTACATTTTGTTTACATTGATTGAAGTTTGTAGAATTCGGTTCTCTTCGAATACCGTTACAGCCAGAAAGAATTCTGTCAATATTTAACACTATACATATGTTATTTATTTACAAGCAACATGAAATGAATGAAATATATCTGTATCAAATTATTCTTTATTACATATTGTAGAATATAAATATTTGTGTACTGAAAAAATTACTACAATAACTATTGCGCTATTCCATTCTATTTAATCATTGCAGAACAACGAATATTGATAGTTACATTTCATAGAAAGAATTGTTTCTATTCATGTTGTTAAACATTCCACATGAGTTTAAGTATTCAATTTATTAGATTTTTATGCATAGAAAATTCAGAGATGCTGTAGTACATGTTCCTTAAATGGCAAGTATGTTTTTCTATCGTGTTTTGACACAGCCATTTCCCATGTCTTGGGAATAATTTATACTGCGTTTGTCAGTAGACGAATACCTTCATCAAACATGCGCTATGTTTTTCGAATGAAACAGATTGTAATCTTCTCGAGAGAGAAGGAATCGTTCTTCTCCAAAGTGCCCAATGCCCACATCGATCTGTAGATTGTTTATCTGAGTTCGCTATTTTTAGTTACAAATGTAACCTTTTTTTTTCTGTACCTGTGCAACTTTAAAAGTACGGTCAAAATTCGTTAGGCGAATACGACTGCGTGGCTGTATAAATATAAAATATTTATCACATTTAGCCCGTTAGAGGTAACAACAAATTATGCTCAAATTATTATTGCCTTGTGACTTTTAACAAAATCAACAGCTTGAGCTGTTAATGAAATTATTAAAAAGATTAGCAATTTTTTGTGCCAATTTTATAATCCAATTAAAACGTTCCTTGACTACGTTTCATTTGATAATTTTTTACATAGAAATCTTACAACATTCAAATTAAGTTGATGACAAATTTTTGAATATAAATTGCAAATGTCAATATTCACCGTGTGTATTTGTAGTAAATCAATATTGGAGGAAGTGTAAGCTGGTGATGTTTTATAGGTTTTTCGAAGGACGCAATAACGTTATCCTTTTGAAACATTGTTTACACGTTTTCGAACTTTTTTTATGTCGACTAATAAATGTTATTTTTAATTTATTGCTTAAATATAAAAAACTCCGATACAAATCATATTTTTTTATCCTGAGAAATGATGTAGGAATTTAAGTAAATTATAAAATTATATTAGTAAAATTCTGTTGAACAGTGTTACTGTTTTGTCGCATCAATTAAGGAACAAGTAACGTTTAGTTCTGTTCAGTATTGCGTGGTAACACGTTACAAGATCGGACTATCGATAAAATTCTAAATCTTTTTTTATATGTATACTTAACATAGTCTATTTCATAATGACATACGTGTTTAGAACTCACACACACATATATTCCATAAATTGCGCCCACAGCGCCTGTGTGTGTGTGTGTGTGTGTGATGATTGCCCACCTAATGTTGTTCGCTTCATTAGGACAAGTGACAAAATGTCGTCGCATCGTTTAAAATTTATATTGCTCTTTCGCAATGGCACCTACATCCGATTCACACGAGATCACCCCACGTTGTATTAGTAGTAATATCTTGAAAGACACACACATACAGAGATGGAGAGAGAGAGAAAGAGAAAGAGAGAGAGAGACCATGTGTGGTCAGCTGTTCGTAGTGTGTGTATTCCACCTATACATGTGTGAGCGTGTAATTGGTTTGATGACGGCAGTGTTCTCATTTCATAGCAGTGTGGTGTTGGTTGATGTCGAGACCTTGTTATTAGGTTTGCCACGATTAATTAGTACCCGTGTACAGTCTAGTTGCACACCGTGAATAGGTAGATGTGCACAATTGAACACGTATTCACAGGTTTATTACGAGAAAGCACACAACAAACACAGGTGAAACTACACAAACATTTAATAAGACTTTTTTAATTGTTGTTGTTGTTGTTGTTGTTGTTGTTGTTGTTGTTGTTGTTGTTATGGGTCAGTCAATATCTTTCTCACATTGCTGTTTGATTGAGATCATATAATTTATATACATAATTTATTATTAGTATAAAGTAAGTAGTATTGTATAATAAATTATACTCTAATTAGAGTGTTTATTAAATACATTTACTAATGAATCTATTTGCTCGGATTCTTATTAACAGTTGTCTAATTATGTTGCAAATATGATTTTAGTTATTATTTATTGCGGATGTATTTATAGTTTTTAACTTGTTACAGTTGTTATTTTGCCTGTAATAATTTGTATTTGAATGATATTTATGTATGCTGGTTGTATTGCATTTGCATACCATCCACGCATATAAATATCGTACGCGCATCGCAAGACAGTACCGTTATTTACGAATAAAACAATCATTTTTTCATCAATAAGATTCTTAGTAGGTTAACCAGTACCTACAGCATACCTCACAATATCAATTTGTGTGTGCCTGTGTTTTTTGTGCACTGATAATAAAGTGGACATTATATGATGAAATACTACGATAACTGTTTATGTTTTGTAATTATTTATAGCAAATAAGGATTGTACAACATCTGCCAATTCTGCATATTTATACAGAAATGCTAAAATATTTCTACAATGTGAATGGCTGAATTTTTTACTCTGTAGTACAATGGAGAATTATGGAAATGTACATTGTTCTGTTATATTCAAACGAGTAACGATATATAGTTCAGTTTTCTGTTCCATGACAAATTATGAAAATGATTAACCTTTACAAATAGTGTCAAAAATAACGCAGGTAATATTAACGAGTTCATAAAATTACTTTCATAAATGAACAGAAATTGTAAATTGTAAAAATTATTATTTGCGATTTATGAATTTCTCCGTATTCATTTTCTTTTTTTTTGCTGGAAAATGAGAAAGTAATTCCAAATGTCATTTGTGTAATTATTATTACTGCACATTTCATACACATAACGTTAATAATTCAGCTGGTTCATAATTATCATTAAACAATCAAGTAGAAAAGCATATTATTGATTTAATTAAAATTAATTACCGAAATTTATGAATAATCTCTGAAAGAGTAATGGTTGCGTTATGTTTTTTTCGTTAACAAATCGTATTAATTCGCTGTATGAATGAGTTTATATGTAAGTCTCGAGGACAGCACTATAATAATGTAAATAAAAACAAAAATAACAAAGTGGACTGCACATTAACACGGCTTATAATCTACCAGAGAAATAAATAAATAAATAAAATAGTACTGAAGAAATTGCGGGTATATGCTCTACATGTTGTTAACGGGCAGTTGTACTATATTCACCAATAACACGAGGATTACAAATATTACAAGTACTTGTATGTATAAAAACGTACATGACATTGACTTTAGTAGTTAATATAAATAATTACAATGTCGACATGTATCCGTACCTGTATTTATTTCATTCTGTTAATTTTTATATTTTTTACGTTGACAATTATTTTCTGATAATTACATCTGAGGAACAATTATATTATGTGACATATTTTAAGAAATGAATATTTGTTTTAATGATTGTATTTATTTACGTTTAGTAATATTTTTAGTAAAGAGAATTTAGGGAAGAAATGGAATTAGTACAGTTATGTATGTTTATGTAAATCTATAGTATGCTAAGATGTAATGACTATGATATTTGTTCCCACGTAGACAAGTTACATCAACTTGATATGAAGAACACGGTCTAGATTTTTCATATACACAATTAAGAACATCTAGTTTTATACCATGTGTGTGTATGTATGTTTTATTTCAAATGATACTGTACCACTCACTACTAAGCATGCGCATTAGTTGTAACAGACAAGTTGACTTGATGCGATTTATGTTAATTTATGCTGTCGGCGTTTACAGATTTTAATGCTTTTTGATCAACCAACATGTACACTCGAGCACAGCACATCACACAGATACAACCATGTGTAATGTTTAGTGTTTTAAAAGTACACAGGCTTTTATAGAGAAATATTATTTATGAGCAGATACTACGGTGTGCCGTGCTGAAGCGTATAATTTATTAATGAGCCGCTGTATTGAACGGAAAATGAATTTATTCGAGAATAAATTGATGGTGGTATAGATAAATACTTAGTTACTACTTGTAATGGTTAAAAATGTTGTAGAAATTAACTCGTGTTCAAATAGTATATTTATCCACAGTCAAAATGTCAGTAGAACTTCAATTAAGATTTGTATTATTAGCCCGATAAAGTTGAGACGATTTTCCAAAACTGTAATTTTTTCGATTTCTGCCATATTAGCGAAAAATTAATTTTTTATTACTTGACATACATCGTTGAAATTTCATATATAAACTATTTGGGACATGCTATTTTCAAAAATGAAGTTGAAATTGTACCAGCGGTAACAGTTGGCGAGTTAGTCTAATATTTAACCAGGTAAAAATCAAAATAACGCTATTTCCTTAATCATCTCAACTTTAATTTAAAACCTGGTTTTAAAGTTAAACTAAGTCTAAACTACTCTATGAATAGGTAAAAATTGATTTGGACTATGTCTAGACTTACACTAGGTTTAGACGTAGTCTAAATGTACTATGAATACGGCTGAGTATGTTACATAACTGATGCTTGATAATGTTTCATGCGTTAGTGTTTGTAATATTTATTTAAATCTACTATATCCCTAATGTTGTTGTAAAGTGCAATCAGTTCAGAAACCTACATTTACTATTGCAATGCAATCATTCAATCAGCCAGTAACATTTCCGTTCTGATTCTCTGTATGTGTGTGATGTCTATCGTTCCATCCACCTGTTTATTCTGCAATGGTTAGTTCGCGATATAGAAGTATAGCTGGCGGCATACACTTGCTCAGCGTTTCCGATGTGTAAGTTATAGATGCCGTCGCCGCCTAGTTTAGTTGGGCACGTCTTGTGTCCGGGTCAGCAACGACTCACTGGCTCACCACGTCCCCGCACACTCCTGTGCACTCGCTGGGTACCTGAAGATCTTCACTTCCTGTGCGTATATGCGCAGCAAGAGAGATGTGTCATCACCAATGACGGCGGTGGCCAGGTTACCGCAGTTACTCCATTGACCGACCTACTTCCCTGGTCATCGATGATTTTTATAACGAGTTTCAGGCGGTAAACAGTTTTTTCAGGCTCTAGAATTTTAAATGAGCTCTGTTATCGGCCGCGGCTATACTTTACCGACATGGGTGCGCCTCTGTATAACTTTATGGATGTGATTTGATTCTATGGATAAATGTAAATCACTATCGCACACACATTCAGAATAGAACTCTGGTGGAAATTTTTTATAGAAATGTTATTTGATATATAACTGCAGGTTTGTCTAATATTACCTGTTTTAAATATGAGAAAAATATTTTTAATGAGAACTATTAGAATCGTATGTAAATACGTCATAGGGTGATAATCAATATTGTTCTTACTTGCCTGTGAAAAGTGTCCATTCACAGTTTTACTTTTTATTATAGTGTAATAAACATTTAATTTACATATGGCAGTCAGAACACAGGTAATAAAAATGTTTATGATTTGTTTCAAACTAAGTAGTAATAAAATTAATGTCAGCAGATGAAATGTTTAGCTATTAGAGTAACAAATTACTACACTTGTATAGTGAAACTGGAATTAGTATTGTGTCGTATGGTTTTATTTAAAAGTAACACTGTTTGTTTATTTCAATGTTTCGTTTTGTGGTCCTGAAATAGTTGTGTGGAATGGGGTGGCGAGGTATGTGGCCATGTCTGCATTTTGATATGACCTTGAGAGTTCTATTTGTGAAGTGTCTGTCCAGACAGAAAAAGTTCATCTTGCGCAAAAAACGAACATGTGTTTTGTGCAAATTGTATGGATACCTATAACAAATATAATACAATTCAGAACAAATATCATCAATAATTCAATACAAATATTTCCATGCAATTATTATTTTGTATTTCCTACAACAAAAAATCTCAAATAAAATTTCATAATCTCTTTTATGAATAACAAATAGAAAGTTCTAATTTTTTTATTTTGTAGTTCCATGTTTTGCAAAATATCAAAACTTTGGTTTTTTTTTTTCATGAAACCGTTTGAATTCCCAGCCTATTACTCAGTGTAACAATGGCGTTATGCAACTTTAGTTGAATTTTCATAACAATTTTAATTGTCATTGTTTCACAATGCACTCATCACAGGTATATGTACAGTTTGTCTAATTCTCTTTCTCTCTCTCTCTCTCTATCTTTAATTTAAAAGTAGACTGTGGGATATATACAGTTCATTGTTTGTTACTTGCGAAAAAATGCATAAAATACTTCTCATTAAATCAAAACAGGGCCGTACGTTACGCATATGTTTCAAATTGATAAAACTTGTGTTAAATATTTAAAATTTCTGATAAAATGAAATCTGTATTTTTCCTTGTAATTCTATTGAATTTTTGATTGATTTATTGTTGGAATATTCAGTATAACGTTATAATGTAACAGACCGGAAGAAGTGGCGTTCAAAGATCCAAACAGAAGAAGATATTCACTATAACGTTGGCGCTAAAGATGACGTAGTACATTTGACACGATATAGAGTTACCTGGTTGGTTTCACCATTTGACCGTGTGACTGGCGGTTAATAGCGGTCACTTGGTCTTCAGACAGGTGCGCAATAGTTATTTCTCAGTCGGTTCTGCTTCATGACGATCTGTAACAATAAACGCAGACCTAGGGAATAATTTAAAATATGTTTTTGTGAAACAGTTATAATTTAAATATTCAAATGTTTTACTTTACAGTGTATTTTTACCGGTAGCAATGTTTTAAAACCTGAATTTTATGATGATTGCAATCATACTATGTCCGTTAGGAAATACTCTTGCATATATTATTTAAATAAATACACTTGATTTTATTTCAGAATTCTTCCAAATAAAACTGTCGTTGTTCTGTATGTATATATGTGTATGTTTAAAATACCTGCTGGCCTGATTTCGCTAATGATGCACTTTTTACATGGCGCTTTGATTGTTTTTATCTTCGTGCAAACGAGCTGTGAGTTAGAGCACAGGTGGTCCATGCTGCAGCATCCCAATCTTGACAGTTTTGTTTTTGTATTGATTTTATCGCGTATGATCGATTGCCATCTGTGTACAGTGTGATTAGGTACGTAGATTTTCGTACCGAAATTCTTCAGTTTAGGATGGAACCATTCGTTCTCTTGTTTTAATTGTATTCCATGTTCAAGTTCAAGATATATACGTTTTAGATTGTATCACGATGCAGTTTTTTACGCACGCTGTGTGTGTGTGGGTTGAGTAGCAGATCGCAAACGAAAATGAACTGATGATATTTGTTTGTATCTAAATTAACAATTATTGAAGACCTGCTTAAATACAATTATTCTTTTTCTTCTTATCATGCATATATATTAATTTTGGTCAAAAGTATACAACTAAATTTGGAACAGCACCGAGCCTAAAAAACACATGACGTCATCGGTAAAATTTTACTATCGCATAAAACAAACATGTCGACCAATATTTACAATTAATAATTCTTGTATTGTGTGCGGCTGGAGGAGTTATTTATTACGTCAGCACTAGATGTGGTGCTTGGTCTGTTTGGTCAACTCGATAAACATCCAAATATTTTTCGCCCACATGATCACCTGTTTGTGCACAAGATGTTTTATTGTACATCTACACGAAGAGCTAGATTTATGAATAACTCACATCTGCTACACACACTAAATTGAATATGAAATTCTTTGTTTGAATATTAGTTAAGTGCGGGATATTCTTCTATTTTGTAGTAGGAAATTCAATTCTAGAATTTTTGAATGTTTATCAATGATATTATAGGTCATTGCTGTTCGCATTCTACAAGAAATTGTAGGTGCTGTCCTGATGTGAGCTGGCAACTTAGGTGATGGACGTTAATAAATGCTTAATTGTGCTACAGCAGGTAACTGGGATATAACGTGATGTAGTTATTTATTTATTGATATTATAGTGTTGTTTATCCAGTTTAATTTGGACAAATTATTGAAGTGTTTTATTTTGGTTACAGGCAAGTCGCAAGGTGGCAAAGAGTGGATACTTATTCGTTGCTCCGGGCTGGGATTTTTCCATTCCCCTAAACCGAACAAAGGTCAGTACACATGCATCCATTGATTCATAT
>JAGJTL010000183.1:1277180-1289166 GCA_022063505.1 Calosoma granatense | reverse complement strand
GTAGTTATGTTGTTGTACAGAAGCCGTCTCTGTATGCTGTGTCGTGTAACGTCGTTCACTGATAGGCCCCGCTCGATAATGAGCCGAAACGTCTAATCGGGTGTGATTTGTGTCGCGGAAGTCTTGTTATCTGTCGGTCACCCGGCGGCGGCACTAGCAAGCCCTCTGAGCTGTTCGCTAACCGTGACATACCTTACATTGTACATTTTATATTCAAACCCATTTGAAAAATGTTCTCTTACTTGCAACTAATAAATAACAATTTCACCATTCGGTAATGGCCGATAACTCAGTCACTGTTCATTATCTAAAACGATATTATTCCACTGCAATCGAGTTAGTGCATGTCCCTGTGTAATATATATTTCTAACGATAAATATCTTATATCGGAAGTACCAACTTTCTGTAAGAATTCTTTATGCATCAGTAAATACTTACTGTACATTTCTTTTTAATTCATTTGTTACATTATCATATACAATACAGTATTTTATTGTAATCTTCAACAAATATGATCATATCTTTTAAAGTCAATGATAAACCTGATACATATAAAGATAAAGATAAAATTGTATTAAATAGTAAACGTAATATGTAATATGATAGTTAACAAGCCTAGATCTAAATCATACTAAAATACTATACCATCTATTTTAGTTTAGTTATGTAGACCACAGGGAACAATAAATCAAAATAGAAATATTAGATTCATATTAGATGATTTAAAAACAATATGTCGTTAATCATGTTCAAAATTTCACTTGACATCGTTTTCTCTGTATGTTAAACTGATTCGTCTATATTTGGATGTTAGGACTTTGGGGGGTATTCAGTTTCCCTGCAGATATTCACGTGGAGATATCTTCGAATATATCTGTATCTGTACGGGAGATATTATTGAAGATAGATTAGTTCTGTGTGCGGACCCAACTATTCGAACTAGATCGTGATTTACTATTTTCGATACCACTTAAGTTTTAATTTCATACCTTTGCTATAGTCGTTCTTATAGTTTTAAATTCAATAATATAAATATTTATGCACATTTATTAAAATACACTCATATTTCACTCAAAAGCAAAGTCATTTACATAGCGAAATAAAAAACGTGATTGATTGCCTTCAGAATGTGTCATTCATAAAAAAATAATAAATTGTTGCATGTCATTTTTGACTGAATATAAATCAAAATATATTATCTGTTTGACCCGAGTAATTTGTACGTATGTAAAAGCGTGTAATGGTTTTCAATAAATCTATTTATGAATCATCGTTTGTTTTGACAGTATTGTCAGGAAACATTATATTATATTTATATGTTATTAATCGGTATTTATAATTGTACATAATTTTTCCTGAAATAAATATCTTTATATTCAGTGAATTACATTGCTGTTTTGTATCATAATACAAAAGTCTATAAGTTATATAGACCTGTACAAGCATGTCTCTATTCATTGATCGCAGTTGCCATTGATGCACTGGAACAGCTACTACTAGTGTGTTATAATGTGTGAAAGAAACCATTTGTGTAGGTGAGAATTTTCTACAGAGCAGCTCAACAAATTTACAGTAATTTACTTCACGGCAATAACAGCGACTAACGTGTTATCGAACTGGAAATGTGAATACATAATTCCGTGCTTAATGTACCGACACGTACAACTACATGTATGTACGTAGCAAAGACGTCGGAGTAGTCAACACCTACGCGTCAACTTCTCCTTAGGAAGGACGCGGACTTCTTGTGCACACACCAAGAGCTGGAGATGATCTAACGCGGAACTCGGAGGCTGCGACAACAGTGGCGTCCACACAAATTTCAACCTGCATTCACAATAGTTTATATGTGTAAATGTTTGTACAAATAGTAAACACAAGTTATGTTTCAAGGTTTAGTTTAATAATCTACATGATATTTTATTTCAAAGTAATTGCAAGAGTCTGTGAAGGAATATTGTACGCTTGTGGTATGGCTGTGTAAATAAGAATCTGTTAGTGGTGCTAGACATACAGTCGAGACAGACGCAATGTAAACTGATCCTGTGTGCCCGTATATACTGTGTAATATAATTGCACGCAGCACGCAATGCACGTGGGTCGGCGGGACTGCCCACCTACCGAGTTCAGAACCCGATAAGGGCCTCATAGGTTTTGTAAACAGGATGCACCGTACCTACAAACATCACCCGTACTTATTCCATATGATACTTTATATATTACAAACACTTTTGCAACATTTAAACTGAAAGAACTGTATCATGTCTAGTGTTCAGACGAATCATTATAGGCATTCTATTTGAAGTTAAACATGAGTTAACGTCTGGTCTAGTACAGATTCTGATCGTAACAAGATGATCTCAATCTGCCCACGGCATAATCATGGCAATTACGTACGTAGCTGAGCCTTAGAAAATCGCGCTCATCATTTTGTGTTGAATTCACACACCTACTAGTACAGAGAAGGGTATATTAAACAGAAGTTAGCAACAGATTTCATTACATACACACTGCTGTTCATTGCTAGCTATTTATATATTCCAACGCTCGCATGAAGAAATTCCAGCAGCTCTGTAGGCAATTGCGAACGATTAATAACTTTTCACGTCGGCTACGTTTCAATTTAATTGCATGCGGAAATAAGCCATTCTTACCTCAGAACGTGTCATTAAATGTGGTTCGCTGTCTACCGATGCGAACCAAACTAAAGGCACTCGACACGCGGGTATGCGATTCATATCGTACTTTAAACTATGTTAATTCGTTCGCGTGTTGTGCTCATCGGTGTGTACTTATTTTATCTGTTACGAATTTCCGTGTATCTATTGTATTACAGCAATGGATCTAATTCATAATCATAAAACAGACTTGACATGCTAGAATATTTATTTATTATATAAAGAAATCATTTCTCTTACGCTTGTATATATATATATTCTACGACTAATGAAAAATATATATTTAAAACTCTTCCAAGAAATCTTTCAAATGCTATATTGACCTTAATTCTCCAACAACTGAACTAAATATAAATATATTTCTATGTCACTGTAGTATTTTGTTGCTTTATTCAGATAAATTCACAGCAAGTATTAACAATAGACGTACTGTTTGTTGTATATGTAGTACAGTTAACCCAACCAAACAGTTCGTCGTCATTATATCTGAATCCTGATTGATACACGCACGTACGCACACGTACATTATCAAACAATGCCTTGATTCTGATCCTCCTCTGCGCGCAACACGTGTCAGCGGACACGTGCAGGAATGCATTCCGCTCAGTCAGACGCGGACATATGTGCTGGTTGGAGGAAGTTTTTTTTTTCATTTACCAGACTCGGTCATACACTCCAACCATAACACATGCATCATGCAAAAACCACTCTGGATACGTGTTTAATATCAGACCGCTTTCACATTCGATTAAAAACTATTTTACTTCTGACTTTAGACGATAAACAACAAGCATTAGAGTATTCTAAGTTCACCACACCTATTCACATTTACAAATATTTAAAACACTCTTAAATTCAAACCAAGAATACTTCTTTATTTTGAATAATTCATCTGTTATACGAAACGTCACATCTATTGATAACACATCTTTAGATAAAATCACATCACATCTGTTCTCGTTTATAATTTCATTGAAATATTTTATCCATAAACGTCATCTTGTTTGATGCATTGATAGATATCTGCTTCGTCGATCCTTGTGTCGACAACGTCTATGGTATTACATACATACATTGATGTGTATGATTTATGTATGTGATCTTGTTGGTCGGCATATCGATGTACTATGCTGCGTCCAACACTCTTATATGATCTATGGGATCTAATTCTGTTCATTTCTTTTTTCTAGCGATGGCAGCGCCGATGGTTCGTGTTGTACGACGACGGGGAGCTGAACTATTCAGTGGACGAACACGTGAGTACATGTAACCGACACACACGTACCTACACTGCTACCTCTGCTGCACTTACCTATTATTCATGTACAATTATAATTGGAATCGGCTTTTTATATTCCTTATTAATTACACTTTGAAATATTTAACACACGCGCGCGCACACACACACACATGTACAATCTTACACGGCTACTGATCTAAATCAGTGGCGTGCACTAGATCCGGGGGCGTTAATAACACAACCTGAACGGCGGTCAATATTTTTATATTCATTAGTTTCTAATTGTAATGTTTTATAGAATGTTATTATTATATAAATTGTATTTTTAAAAAGATTACATTAGAATATTAAGAATCATTCTTTATAATTACTAGATTAAAATAATAAGTATTAGTTCTGCTATTTAATGGCAATGCATCTGCAAAAATCATTGTTTAGTAGTCATTTAGTTGTCCATATTTCATTTGTACAAATTCTAGTAGGTACATAATATTTATGTGTAAATTTTATATGCTTAAAAAGGATTATTTCTACTTATGACAGAACATATTGCGATTGAAACTGATCTGTCAATAAAAATGGGACACGTATGTTAGTTTGCATAATTATTATTGTCGGTACTGTATCAAATAGAATGTATAATTTATGAAAATAATTAATTAAACCACGTGTACACATTATATAGTATACAAGGAGTTAACAAGGAAATACGTACATAATATGATACATAATTTGTAACATTGTTATAAACAATAGATGTTAATAATTATTATACAGAAGAATCTCTGGATCAAAGTATCCTGTGGCTATAGATAATTTCCTTATTAACAAACTAACCTTTCCGTAAATAAATGTATAGAGTGAGTTGATGCTGTTGTTGTTGTTTATTTGTGCTATATAAGTTACGTTGCATAGTTTTAACGTTGACTGTGGTTAATTTCGCACGTTCGTGTAACGTAATTTCACAACTCCGAGATGGTAATTAGTAGCGTTGATTATTATTTAGCGCGCGCGCACACACACATATATATATACATTTTATGACGAACGATTAAACATGCTGTGCTTAATCTGCCAAGTAAATCGGTCCATATATAGTTGAGATTTTTAGTACGTCGCAACAGATACACAAGGCTTACGTACCAAGGTCGTTGCACCCATTTCGGAATTTCATTGTCTTTTTATGTAAATCAGAATTCTTTCCTGCCCTTTTTACATCTCTTAGCGAGCGCAGGAAACATAAGGAAGTACTATGTACTCTCAATATCATCATCACAACCGTTTTTTCTCCAATAAAACATATTTTCTTGTCAGTTCTGTACAATTTTCTAACTAACTAGTTCATATATGATCTTATCAAGAATTATTAATGATAATAATACACTGTTATCAAGTATTATCTACGAAAATATCAAGTATACTATGCAATACATACATTCTTCTAAGAACTTGACACATATTTGACAATATTTATTTTATTCTATTTAACAATAAATATTGTGTACCTCCGTTAAGATAAGAAGTAACTAAATATTATAATCTAATGCAGAGTATCACTTTCAAATTAATATAAATAATCGACTAAATCTTTGAAAATTTCTCTTAAATTTTTATTTTTACTATAGATTTAAACAAGATTCATTTTTGGTTTTTTTATACTTTTCTGTTAAGTTTTTCATGTACACTTTCTAATGAATAAATTAAGAAATAAATTAGTTGCTCCGAGTGAAACTGTCACTTTCAGTTCATACTTAAATATATTTGCACTTGAAATTATTGATTGCGCATATTTGAACTATAACGTGGGTTAATAACGAGGAAACTGTGGTTTGTGTCCATTTTTCTTATAAATAAATAAGACCTTTTGCATCTCAGGTAAAAATACACGCTTGTTTATTGAGTTCTAAAGAAGTGATGCGGTTGTTATAATTTTTTTTTCGTTTACATCGAAGAGTCGTTCTTCATTTTATGTTTGTGGCTGTAGATTGCCTTTTCGGTTTTTGCAAACTACAGACATGAAACCAAATAACAGCGCCTGTTCGAGAGATCTCTGTAATGATTTAAAAACTAAACTAGCTTCTACGTTTCTTCAGCAATTGTCAATTGTCCAGCGCGAAATAGGTTCCGATTCTTCTCGATATTGATTTCACTATACACTATAATTATCCATAATCAATATTGTTTTTACCGTTTACTACTCGTTGAACATACAATACTTATAGATACACGTTATTTTTCCAATAACGTGTTTGTCGTTTATACTTTTAATTTATGTCGTATTATATATTTTGTTTTGTACATTCCAGCCTTAGAATTACTAGCTACTAGTAGTTGTGTATAATATATGATTAGTATTAAAGGTGAGATTCTTTTATTTCATTGAATTAAGATTTCATATTTTTTCTCTGGGTACGTAGCAGTGCAATTTATTAAAAAGATATTTATGCATAGTTTGTCTATAAATTATATAAACCTATAAAGCTGCATGTATATTTAATCTCGCTGTAAATTACAACGAATAAAAGTTCTAGTAAAATAAAACGTGACGCCCGGATCCGTTCATCGGTTCGTTCTTGTGCTACGCAACACATACATACATACATGCTTGGTTGGTTGGTTGGTTGGTACAACTGCATCTCTCTACTAGCTCAAGAACTCCAGTGGCTAGTAGTTGAGCTTCCTCATTCTATCACAGGCAGTACTCGCAAAGAATAAACATCCATAGCAATTCTATACAGGCTTTTTTACGGCAACATCCTTCCTCACCGTATAAGGATACAGGTTACATTCACGTTCATACAAGTGTACGTATGTATGTTATATATTTCAGTATACAACATACACACATGCATACGGTAAAAACTACAAACATCACG
This sequence comes from Calosoma granatense, assembly GCA_022063505.1. Lineage (NCBI taxonomy): Eukaryota > Metazoa > Arthropoda > Insecta > Coleoptera > Carabidae > Calosoma > Calosoma granatense. Next base: position 1,282,371 of record JAGJTL010000183.1, on the reverse strand, counting down.
GCGTGTGATTAATTCACTACTTGTCAAAGAAAGCTTGGATAATTGTGATACTATACCTAGTGTTGTTGTTTATTGACAAAAGCACAATGATATTTCCCCCCGCGACCCTGCCCGAGTTGTGCCGCGCATGTGTTGATTTTGTAGTTAATAATACCTGGCGTAGATGTTGGCAAACGACGAGGTATTTCCGGTTGAGATTTCGCTGTTTTCTTTCTTGTGTTTGTGTCTTGTTGGCGCTAACCTGCAAATACTTGTTTTGTTTTCAACACATTGAACATGCGTATAAATAAGGTGTTGCACTAAAGACACGTTAGGGATTATTTTAATTATAACCCCTATGTATGTATGTATGTGTGTGTTTGATGTATACTTTGTAGTATGCTTTGTCGATTTATCTCATTGCGAGACCGGATGACAACTGCATCGCTAGTACAGATACTCATTGTAAATAAACACTATTCATTTTAACATTTATACATTTAGATTGCCTAGTGTTTTATAATATCCGAGTACGTTGCACTGAAACAGTTTATCTATTGTACAATTTAAAACATATCAAAATTATATTAGAACGGATTGAAGTGGAATTTCAAGTTGGTTCTAATGAGTATAGTGTAGTAAGTGTTGTTGATTTAACACATTTTTTGTACATTTCCCAAGCACATTCCATAGATTATCTATGGGGTCGGTTCACTTATACATTTCTGCTGTATTTCATTTGGTAGCAGATATATACGTGACACAGTCGCACAGACCTATTATTATTTTCGACATATGGCTATATTTCCTCGACCACTAAAACAGGCATTCCTCAGATTATGACAGTCAGCCCAGTTCGTTCACCTTAACACATATAGAGAGACTTTGACGAAATGTTGTCTGCCAAATAGTTAAACAGCAATTTGAAACAAAACAGATTTCTACAGCCGCACGTAATTATACATGTTAATTTCTAGACGAACCAAAAGTGATCTTTTGTTTTTTGTACTGATTCGTTTTTTTTTTTTTTACAGTAATAAATTAAAATCGCTTTCTCTTGTGATGGAAACGCCCCGTATAAAATTGTTCATCAATAATATACGTATTTTTAATATATCTCTGTGTAAATTTATTAAAAGAACACAAGTATTTTCTTGGTAGTGAAATATAAATTTAATAAATTCACCAGAAATAAATATATACATAGTGGTCGTTAATCTTACTAAATTAAATTTAACAATCAATTTTTTCATAATTTTTTTTGTCCGTCATAGTTTATGAGAAAGTAAAAACAGTAGACATACCTATATTATTTCTTTTAAATAGAAAGTAAATCTAGTTACCTATATCATGTACCATTGCGAATATTACCCGTATGTGAATTGCCTTGAGATTAATCGTGTCTAAATCGATATTTTCACATGTGAACACGTGTGTGTATGTGTGGTATGTATCACGAAATGTGGCCGTTTCAAAATGTCGGCTGTGTGAATGTGAACATATTCACTGTTGATGTTGATTTTTATCATAATGTTTCACTAATTTGCCTCGCGGGGTCAGTTTCACTTTATCTATTTTATAGTGCTATTGTTCTGTCTATAACCTATAATATTTAGTTGATACATTGATAAATAGAGATATGACTTTCCCCAAATTGATTTCTAATAACCCTATTACATGCTAGAGAAATAAAATGATATTTTGTTTGTTGATATTGTCGTTGAAATATGCTTTATGTAAGTACATATATTATGCTAGTAAGTTTTGCTTGCATATTCAAATGTTGCTTATATCAGTATATTGGGAGACATACAATCAGACATAGACATGTCTATACATCGTTGTATACACTTATAACTGTTTGGTGTAAGGTATATGTACATACGTTAGACAACGGTTGATCACAAGCTACATATGATCAGTGATATACCGATGTCTGTTTGTTTTCATTTCATTGTGAGGTGAAATCAATCCTTATATATATTGTGCGGGCTTCGTGTGCGACTGACCGTGACGTCGGCTGCTGTACTGAGATGGTTTTTTCCATCGCTGGTGTTCTACCACGGTTAAACGTGTTAGACGCAATGGTTGTACCAGCACCACCCGCTGTCAGCAGATACACAACCACTACGATGATCTACTGGCCACTTGATCTGATTTTGTTTACTTCTCACCAATAACACACCTCTTATAATACTCTATACATTCAATCGCATAACTTATATAAAACTTTATTTATTTCAATTTGAAAAGATATTACTTACCTTTTATAATCTTTATTTTGATTATACATACTTGAAAATATAGATGGAAAATTGTGTATTCATTGATTGTGCATATGAGTATTTTTAAATTTCATAAATAAAAACCTGTTTTTACTTACATATTTTTATTTCTGCACATCCAATTACAAACATTATACTTTAATTCAGAACAAAAGCATACAAAGATATTTGCCAATGGTCTGCCAATAGAATAAACAGAATTAATTAGCACTCTTTATTTGGACGAACAATATGAATTTGGACGATTTGCCAGGGAATTTTAATTGTAACGTAACTCGATAATCACCATTCGGCAATATGCTCATTGGCAAATCAAACTGATTCAAATTGAAATCCCTAACTATATACACATTACCAGTCTTAATTGGACAACGACGTGGTACTTGCTCGCCGTATTTAATTATTGTCGGATAGAATGCCTTATCGTTTTTGATGAAATCACATAATGATTTCTGCAGCGGCATACCTGCTGTTACATAACTTCCATAAACGTCCCGTTCAATGCGTAGTGATAAATCCAAATTGGTTGGAAAATCTTTTAGAACCTTCATTGTACCACTTATAGTTGCCTGTACTGTACCAGCATTTTTCATACTGTACTGATAATCCATATATTCCGCATTTGGTTCTGCAGTGAGGTTTACAAATATGATATCAAAGTCTCGCTAGAAAAATACGATGAATCACGAATATATTTATAACCATAACCAGCTGGTGCTTGACTTATAATACTTACAGGAGAGATACATTGTACACCAACAGCAAATAATAGCATGGAATACACTGGAAACTGTTTAGCGACATACATGGTGGAGGAATAATATAAAACATTACATTCGTTCGTACTTATATATACACGTCACTTATCAAACATTGCAAATATATTTCCTGTACAACATATTTATATTGTAATGCATTTTTAATTATTATTTTTATGGTAACTGATCACTGTAGCATATATTGTTATTTAGATTTATTTGTCAGGATTTTTAATATTGAAAATAATCATAAATAATGATAATAGACATTAATGATTATATAATTATATGTTTATTATATACATGTTTCCAACATATTTTCAGAAATTATAAAACAGCAATATAATTTCGAAAAATTTTTTAGAGATAGCTTCTGTTTAAAATATTTGTTATTCAAATAAATATTGATTTGGTATTTAGATTAGAAATAATGTAATGGTAGTAATATATTATTATTATTAGTGGGTTCCGTTTTGATTTGTGATACAGATTGAAATTGTTTATTATTTTGGATTAAAACTAGCGTGATTATAAAACAATGAACAAAATAAAATACTAAATGTAGCGAAAAATAATTTTCCTGATGCGTTTGTTAAAACTGCATACAACGGGAGCACTAACTGTTATGTATATTATGTATCAGATTCATTTACACTTATTATTCACGCTTACAAGTTCAGAGAGCTTCATATTACTTTACTATATACAGCGGTAATACCAGCAATCGTTCGTTTAAGATACAGTTTCGTGAATAATTATATCTTCTGCAAATCTAATTACCACTTTGATAGCTGATAGCTGATACATGTGTGTGTCTGTTGGCATACATGAACCTGTTATTACAATCACTATGCATGTTTGTGTGCATGCATGTATGTATGTTGCCGGCATTTGTTGTTGCTGATGTTATACAAGTCTTAACAAGTACACATCTGTATAGAATGATTACTCTATTGTTATCTAAATGCCATCTGCATAAGATTCGTTTACCTTTTGAATATGAATCGTGGGATAATTCACGTGAAATATTCAATTTCAACATCTCTTACTACAAGTCACAACGAACAGGCATGGTTTAGTAAGTAGTGAAAATCACACTAAATTACATTGGGAAACAGATAAAACAATACAATAATAATCTGCATACACACACACACACACACACACACACAAACAATAGATGCAATTGTCTTGTGATTTATTACAAATATTATCATGATATAAATATATTGTATTCCATATTTTGTACATATAATTATTTATTATAATATTTATTACAAATCTTATAAGAATATAAATTTCCTGTAATTAAATGAAAAACTAATTTATAATATACATACCTATAACAGCACTTTATCAATCAACTTTTTCCAGTGTATATAATTGAAAGGTTTTATTGTTTTTTTCAATTTCCCATGACCTTCATTAAATATCTGTTGTGTTAATTAAATATCTTACAATTTTTTTTTTCAACGCATTAGTCATTGTTTTGTTATTGATGTGTTTCTGTTATTAATTTCATTAATTGTTTTTGCATCTGTGCTTATGTACACTCGGTTATTATTGTGTATCGATTAGTTAAGGTTAATTTTTTGTGAAAATTTTAATTTAGTTGTCAATCGGACACGCGAAGCAGATTGGAACACACCCATCTCATGGTGTACGCCCGCAACGTGTGTGGTATGCGTGTACGTACGTGCGTACACATGTTGAAATACACGTATATCTACGCATGTGTCTGTATGTTTGAAAAAAGAGAAAAGCCAATAATTAATATATGTACGTACCTATTTCTCTGTGTATGGGTCTGTTTTTACCGCCTACAGCTTTGACTCTATCAACATTGTTGCGAAGATTGTTTTAAGTTCGAGAAATTCTCATCAAAGATAATTAATATGACTATTTCTAAATGTGTATTTTACCTGTTGTTGTTGTTAATTAGTTGAATATTTTTAATCGTTAGCCATTTATTAAACGATGTGTAAACGAAATGCCACATTCTCGACTGTTGATGTTATTTTTTGACAACCGTATTAAATATTAATATAATTGATTACCAAACAATCAAACTGTTGTATTTTTAATTAACATTAAGTATTGATAGTTAAATAATGTTTTAGTTAATTTGATTATTTGTGTGAAGATATTATTATATATAAGTATATTGTA
>JAGJTL010000183.1:1244046-1277151 GCA_022063505.1 Calosoma granatense | reverse complement strand
AATACAGAATATATGTACTAATAATAATTGCATACTGAATTATTTAAATATGCTGTTAGTTAGAAAAAATAAATCCTATTTGTAATACAACAATTAGGTCGAGTAGTACACCGTATATATTGGATAATATATGCTTTATTGAAAATAATTCATACGTGAAATCGATCAACGTTTGTACTGGTTTTTATAATTGACCACGCCAATGTTATGGATTCTAGGAATCGCCGACACTCGGCTACAGTCGTGCCTGAATGAATATATGAACAATGAAAGCCAGTGCGCGCGAATGGAACTACCGACTATCATACGTTAGGAATTAGGAACATCATTAATTGATTTTACATATTGACACTGACGTGCACTTTATCAATCTTCGTTGCTCCTGGCTCTACGCCTGTATAGTTCAATTTCGTATAACGATCGACACCATTATTTATTAGCTCAGGCCACGTAAAATGTCAATCATATTTGACCTGTTGTTCATAGTAAAATTTCCCAAATTGGCCATTGACCTGATAACAAAATTACATTTCAAATGTCATTCAACGTTCTACACGCTAATTTGCAACTATGTCTTTATTTCAACATAATATATTATTACTTCTGTTTTAATTACTCATAGTTAATTGAATGTTTATAAAGAGTTATTCTAACCACTTAGAAAATAATATTTCTTAAGAGAAAGTGATTTTATAGTGTTTATCATTGGTATTAGCTAGGAATAACCATGTGTATTATTTTTATGTTATATGCTCAAAACTTTCGCATAGATTTACACCGGAAATGACCGTGAAATGATCCGTTTCAGCCTTCAATACATACTAGGAACAATAGAAATGATATTTAAAAAACAATTAGTATCTCATTTATATTACACGGTGATTTTATATGTTAAAAAACGAAAATTTTAAATTAACGTATAATGTAATGGATATTTAGATATATGTTTCCTGATCATTGTAAATTTCACGTGTACAATATTTAGTTCAGCACGTGTAACCATTACTACGTGTTATTATCTGCATATAAAAGTGAATATATCGGATATTTATCGATACGTAAAGGTAAAGTGTATATTATTGTCAATCGGAAATAGATATGAAATAAATTAAAATAACTATGTACATATATACATAGCTTGCAACGTATTGTGAGCAAAAATTTTTTTCGAAATTTGAAGAAAAATCACCGAACGGTTAAGGAAATATGAAATTACCCCAAATTTCTTTCCCTTGTAAAACGGTTATTTCTCAAGCAAATCGATTAAATATTACACATATTAGTTAATTCAACGGTGCTGAATTCAGTGCTTTATTAAATATTTAAATAGATAGAAAGAAATATTTCATGTAACACAGTTTACAGTTATTCATATTATGTATATTGTTTACATGGAAAAAGTAATTGTTAGTCTTGCATCATATGAGAACATTTTATTTGTTATAATATGGTTCTTAAATCATGTATAATGATAACAAACAGACATTTATTTGGCCATTCAGGTGTAATCTGATTCACGTTGTCAGTATAATACAACTTAGTAAATTTTTGTTAAAATCATATCTCTTATGATGAAATAACTACATAATAACATACGTATATATATTAGGTATGGATATATAACTTAATATTTTTATCAAATATTTATTGTGTACAAATGTTTTTATTATCAAATATTGACAAAAGCGATTTATACAATTTTACTAATTCATCCTGCGTTAATAAGATAAAAAAATAATTTAAAATAACTCGCGTATATTTCATTTTACTTACAATTGACTGCCGAATCGATTTTCCTTAAAGGAAAACCCACTATGATGTGTATCCATTATGAAAAGACGTAGAATGAAACTACGACGTATACACATGGCTGTCAAAGTGATACATACAACACTTATTTCTTTATAAACCGGGCTGATTGTATTTTAACATTTACTTCCTTGTAAACTAGTTGCAAGTGCAGATTCAGCAGGTTCATTGGTCTTACAAGTCTTGGATAAACAGCATAACATCATCCCCTTCTAACCTAATTCGTATTCGCAACTTGTACCGTAGTTCCAGAGGCACGCGCTCGTGTCGCCATCTGTGCGCGCTCATCGGCCGCGTGAGAGAATGCAGGGCCGGGCCCGAGGGGAGGCCGGTGACCTGCCACGGGCCCACTGACATACCTCGTACTAATACATACATACACTCACACACACACACACACACACACAATGCAAAATAAAAGTGACATGTATGAGCGAACATCATATTCAATAACATTCATATTCCTTTATACTGCCCGTATAACCAATGACGTTTAACGAATGGATCGACGATTCAAACATTGTTGTTTCATTTTTATTTGAACGCTAGGATGAACAGTGTACAAAAAGTGTTGAAAACTACACATTTATCCATGGCAATACATGTACTTGTATGTTCATAGATATAAATATTAGTAATTATTGTCTTCAAGTATATTTACATAGTAAATTATGTGTGGCAATATCTAGTAAATATTTATTTACTTTATCTTATCAAGTGTAAATATAAATTAAATATATTTGTAAATAAACACAAATTATCGTAATATCTATATAGAATTAGAGCATGGTAAATATTTGACAAATGCTTCAATGAATATTCTAATTTTAAATATTACTTTTTGTCAAATGTATGTCTAAATACTCCATAAGTTTATTAGTTTAAAAGAAATTTCTGTATTATTTGAAAGTGAATAAGTAATTTCTTTTTCAACATAAAATATAACCCGTATTAATAGACAATAAAACAGCAAAGAAGAAGAAGAAGTCATCGGCCGCATTAAATGTGACTTTAATTCTCATTAAATTTATGACAGTTCTATTAATTTCGCCCTTAGCCTCCGTTTAATACATTAATTTACATTTATGATTTTATGACAGTCTGTTTCTAGTTAATACGATGACAACTATATATCACATAGATAGTGCCCGTGTTTTTCTTTTCCTTGCACCACGCCTCCCCGCCTTTGACGTACGTCTATGTCCTGCGCGCACCACATATTAATTCATAATACACATGCATAAATTTAATATCTTATTTTACTGCATCGATACGTCATAAAATTGTATTGCATGATGCGATTTTATGCATACGTACATACGTTCTGGTCTCTGTGCAATGGAACGGTATACTGAGAATAATGCATATGATGAAATGTACAGAATATGAAAGTTAGGGTTTTTCTTTTCATTGTGTTTACCAGCTTGTTAACATGCAAACATTACATCCGATGTTTATTCCACAACTGCTGTCTTGTACACACACACACGCCACATTGCATGTATGTATGTATGTATGTACGCTTTTACGCACTGATCAGAAGAATGAGCAACTATGTATATGCGACCGACTAGTAGCTAAAAACATTGCCATATAAAATGGTTTGTTTAATTTATGAAATCGCAAAGAAAAACTGTTAACTGTCTCGTAATATCAACAATATACACTTACTACTACTACTGCTACTATTTTTTCAATATTATTTACTGAATTTATTCCACATTTATTTTTTCTTCGTTTTTATAATCTTCATATATAGACTGTTATATACTACTGATTATTTTTTCATGACATGTGTTTGTTCAATTGTAAATAGCACGTTTTTACTTGCTACTGTTTTCACTAAACACTGGTTAATATTCTGTCTGCATATACAGACTTACACTTGTGTATTTTCACTACTGAAATAGATACCTACATTTCACATAGATTTCTTTCAGATTTCTTGTTAGAAGTATATTGTATTTGTAGAAACTGACTACCTAATATACACACGTTCAGTGATAAAGCACATGCAGTAACCTGCTACCCTAGTTTCTAGTTGGAACATCCAACAATATTCATGTTATTCAATTTGAAAATGACAGTGTGTTTATTAATAAATTCGGTTTGTTCAGCTCAAGTACAGAGGTACTTAGCAGACGTACATATTGGTAGTGTGAATGTACCTCGATATTTTATTCGTATACATACAAATAATAAACCTTTTTAAAACCCGATTTGAGCGAAATAAACAAAGCCAGTGGATTATCTGTACGGTAATTATAAAGCCTAAAGGACCTTAATCAACAAAAGATTGACTCCCCATACAGCGGGGAGCTGCCCCGCTCCTCCGTGCACAAGTCATAAAATGTAATTGAAATGAACGGACTCGTGTATTTAAACCTGTTTTTATTAAACCGATTCCGATGGTGGTAGAGTCTAATTATATGTGAGCACGCGGACCCGTGCACTGAGATTACATGTAGGTAAAGTAGGACTGCACTGTAACCGACCCACTTCACGTAGCTTTTTCTATAGTTCATTCTCTTCAGAATTAATTATTGTTCATTGAAGCGATTTATGTACATTTGTACATAATTATTGTACATACATACATAGAATGAAAATATCTGTTAAATGCAATAATGAAGTCATACAATTTTCAAATATATTCTAAGACATGATATAACTAAAATATAATTAATATCTACTTCTTATGCAAGTCAAGTAACTTGAAATATACATAATATGTATATCGATAGATTTATTGAACAATAATTCTAGTTATACACGAGTACACTTGTGTATTGCATATTTCGTAACGGATTATTATCGTAATACAATCTAGTAGGTTCGGTAACTCGTATAATTTAGTAATTGATATAGATCAGTATCAGTGCGGGTAATGTTTATTAAAGTGAATTATATTTGATTATATCATTATATAAATTTGTTGTAATATTTAGTCATGCGTTACAAATAAGTTGAATATTTATTTTCAACCAACACACACACCGGACTGAATGGTTTCAGTTTAGTCAATTTATATTGGTTATATATAATAGTTTGGTTGATGTGAGTGTGTATTGTTACAGCCGGACACGGTGCCACAGGCCAGTGTCGATATGACCCAGGTGTTGGAGGTGGCCGGTGCAGAGGAGGTCACTGGACACGCGTACAGCCTAGCCATCACGGCGCCAGACAGGGTGACCTTTGTCAAAGCCATGGCCAGGGAGGAGGCACGCTGTTGGACGAATGTTCTGAGTGTGTACACGAGGAATAAGGTACACTAGACTTGTTATCATTCCTCTATGAGAAACTATTTCAATTCTAATACATACATATGTTATAAATATGTTACACTTGCCCTACCCGGACACAGCAAATACTGAAAATACTTTAAAGAACTTCCTGTATTTCCTAACACCATGTGTTTAATGACACATTTCACATTCCATTTACTTATACAGAGACACATACCGTACAATATTTTCAATTTCAGCGAATGTAAAATACACGTATTTATAGTCATTTATTTGCAGTGCCTAAATATAGACATTAGCGGCTAGTAAATATCCGGCCCAGCGTTATATATCATATTTAACGAATCATAACATTTTGATTGCAGCCGTCATAAAATTACCGTTGTTCCCCGGCAGGAATCGTATAACGTACAAACTATAAATCTGTTCATCATTTTAATATCCGCACGTTAACCCACTCTCGCCATCTTCACTTTGCTTTTAAATATATACGATTTTTTTTCTTCTTGTTTATTTTTGTACAATTATTTATATATATATATGTACTTTCATATATTCAACAGCGCTGTAACAGTTTATGCTTCATATTTTCGGTCACGTACGGGAACGTATCATAAACTTCTGAAGTTCCATAAAAACGCAAGACCAAAATTACCCAATGACCAGAACCACTGTGGATCCAGGTTAACCGACAAAAGAACCGCACAAGATTCGTATCGATAAAAATCGGTTTTTATCACCGGGCCGCTGTAAAGCTTCTGAAATCCGGGAGCGTTGTTCAACGCTAAATCTTCTGCACAAGATAATCTGTTTTCTTGCAGTATATAGCTGCATGTACGGTTTTGTAAATGTACATGTTGGAATTTAGTTTAGCTATGTCCAGGTTTAAATATTAATACATATATACTCCTGTCGTATTGTAAACTAAAATCCCACCTAAAATATTCCGTTAGTAACTCTGTTAACTCGAACCACCAACATTTCAGTACAGTTTAATACGTAGTACTTGTTGTCATTCTTTAGCCTGAATATTTGTAGTATTTATTTGTTTTCCAGGGCCGTCATAAGAGGAATGCCACGTTTCCTGGCGGCCAGACGACAACCATACACCAGCCGCAGTCCTTGACGAGAAGTAAGTCATTTGTCTGTAAGATAATTTTATAAACCCACAACGGTAAAAAATATCGTTAATTAATAAATATGCAATAACTTTAAATAATCACCATATCTACCATACTTTATAAATGACATACTTTCCATGTGATAATGATCTTTAACTGTACGGAATTCATTAATTCACTACTGAATATATGAATTCTTATAATATCAGATTTAATGTTTTAAAATTGTTTCCCAATTGAAATATCTATATGCATTTACTATCATGATAATTTCAATATTCGTATTTAAATAAAATGCAATAAATCAAATTGAAATTTCCGACAGTTGCTGTAATGGTTGTTCATCAGACATGTATATGCAAGTGTTTTATATCCCAGCATAAACTATAAATGTCATATTTACTGATTTTACAACGGCCCAGTGAAGTGCAATAAATTGATTGTCATAAATCATGATATTAGCGTTTATTGTTAAAATCATTCGTGTCTATTCTTTTCACTTAGGTGGTACACCGAATCCTATACGACCGCGGTATAACAGTTGTCATTCAGACAGTACATTGCGATCTGTACGACCTCCTCTCGGCTGGATACACCAAGATACACCGACACCCGCTCAGGCACCACCAGCAGCAGCACTACCATCACCACTGGCACGTGTAAGTCCTCCGCGAGACTTGGTATCACCATCTCCCAGTCCACAACAGTCTTCATCTACACCTGTCATCATCGCAGCAGACTATAAACCAGGTAAGTGCTCTATAGATAACCTAAGCAATCGTAACATTTATACCAAGGCCACAATTTCAGTGTAATTCGTAGAATAAATAAAACTATTTCAAGTCAACCAAATAGTATGTTACAATAATAAACAAATAAAAACATACATCATTATTAAAATCTACTTTCTAGTGAAATAAAAAACAACAAATATTTCTCTAAAGGACAACTTGTACATTGTCAAATGTGTTCGTTTAATTAGGGTGTTGCCAAATTTCATTGGTACACAATGTGTATAGTTTATATTGTGTAGCCTCTTTGCTCAGTCAAGTGGAAACATATATTGAAGGCTACAGGCATTATTATTATTTGCTCTTGGAAGAGAATTAATTATCTCGACTGTTGTTGATCAAATCAAATGAACAGGTGTACCACGAAATATATTCTTATGTCCTTCCATTCAATTTGTCCTGCGTAATTGTCAATCATTTTTGACAATGAATATTTTATACAAACATGACAATGTACTGACACGGAAATTATTCTCAAGTACAACAATGCGTATTAACCGAATATAGTACAAGTGGGCTGACTCCGGTCCTGACCTTTTATCATGGAATGCAATGCGGCTAATTGATCTTGATGTTACGATATTTGGACTAATGTTCCATTAAGGCCGATGCATAACAGATTTAATTTCTTTTTTTTTGTTGTTTAATTACATTGACAATGTATTGCTGTAAGAATCGTACATTTTTTTTTTCGTGTTAATAATTTCTATTTCAAAATGTTGACGTTATGTATTAATTATCCTAATTAGAGAGAAACTGTATACACCTGTATGTACGCGTATACAGAAATCATTGTTTTGTGTTCTCTATTTTAAACGTTGTATTCGTAATTTGTAGAACTCGATTATTATTTCCGCTATTAGCGTATGTTGCCGGTGTTCCACAAATATGTCGGTTAATTAAAATAATCTCACGCCACCATATTTAAACACCACACATGTCAAACAAAATCATTGCGTTTTTTTTTCGCATCAAACAAAATTAATAACGATCTTGTTTTTCAATAGTAATTCACATAACACTCAATTTGTATAACTTGCAATTGTAATTGAAATATTTCCTATTTAAAAACTAGATCACATATGGAAAAAATTTACAAAAAAAACCTATGTAATATTACAGTGTTGAATTATATTTACTAATATTATTATTGGTCTGAATACAAAGCTTATTTAGATATTATTCCTTGACAAAATATAATTAATGATGTTGCTATCTGTCATTTTCGTAATACAGTTCTCTCAGTAGCAGTCTTTTTTATTGAGATCTGACGATGTCAAGTTATTCATTTTGACGTTTCATATTGCATATTCTAAATGGAACTGTTAAAAATTAACCCACATACATTTCGGCACTGTGCAAAAGATAACATATGTGTGTTGTTGACTCATACAATTTAATTTCAGACATTTCTAACTGAGCATTATTTTAAAGAATATTAATAGTATTTGCATTTAACAAAGATCTTGTACCTGAAGTATCTGTAAAGAAATTATAACCCCATTAGGTTTTTGTATAAATTACAACCGAATGTAAAGCATGTTTCTCGTAGGTTTGTTGATGAATGATCATCTGTAATTATTACCGACTGAGAAATCAGTCCACCTACACGCATGATTCTACGAGTAATAGTTAGCCGCTGGTCAAGCATGCCATGACAATGCATTTGGCAGCATACAATAGATATTGATTGATGACGAGATCAGTGAAAGTGTTACCTGTACAAGGTCAACATTCATCACTGAATATTCCCTCCTCTAAGTACATGTGCACCTGATCTGTAATAATGAAAATTATATTGCCACGTCATTACACAAAATGATTATCTCTGAATGAGGAGAATTCTTCCATTCATACATCTGTAACTCTCTGTCAATGTTTACACCATGATATAAAACACACTGTACACGTGCTTCATAAATTGATACATCACAAATGACTATTACCATTCAAGATTTACATTATTAAATGCTAATTTGCAATAAAGCACTATTAAAATTGAGATAGAACTTTCTCTGATACGTACAAAGGTCAATTGATAAACAATATATCACTTTGTTTTCCATCTGTCATTTCAATTAATTTCAAATGTTCCATGCGGTAATTAATCAGGTCAGTTGTATTACTTGATCATAAACATTCAATGACAGTTAGTAAAAAAGTATATATCCTGTTCTATATATCGCATGACATATAATTAAATTTAACTAAGTACTTGTAAATAAGAACTATTTGTTTCTTGATTGATATACAAAAATGCTTAGATATTATAGCGGAAGGTGTAGAACTGAATACAGTGCGTCAGAGATAAGTTCGTTATATATTTATGTTGAATGAATTAAACTTTTCATCAAATGGTTCGCAGTATGAAAAGTGCGCATGGAATTCAGTTGATTTTATATATGATATCGATGTATAACAAAATGCCTGACCGGTTTCAAGTTGTATCGTAAGTTTTATTGAAAGTGGTTAGATGTGCAGGAGATAAGGAGCGCATATTGGTACATCTTGTTTCTTTATGATGCGAGCCGTCGAGTACCGCAAAGTGCTGTTCACCTCCAACATACACACCGAGGCCGCTCCGTCGTCCAACAGTGCCTTCTCTTGCACATTTACACACCATATATGGACAAACATCACTGAAATCACTATACGTATACATATACCTGCTGACTCGCTATCAATAAGCTCCATATATATATACTTGACTTCTCTCACAGTAATACAAACCCAAATCCTAAATATCAAATAATATACCCAACAGGAACAACCAGCATGTGCACATTCCTACATCATAAATCGTACCAACCAAATTATAATTGAGTTTACTGGTTGTGAAACGAGCATGTTTAAGCAATTATTATTTTTAACCTTTGTTTCGTAAGACTTTCAATTTTTGTTCCTGATCACTGATGCGCGTGATGTGAATAAAATAATCGACTCGTCCTCATATTCTCATACGGCTACAATTAATAAAACCACGATTGGCTCATGTTAAATATATACGACCGATTAAAATATGTTTGTACGAATGCCCCCCACCTTTGCTACGTACAGCATGTTAATTAAATATGACATGTTTATTGATTTTTACCATACTTCCATATATTGTTATTATCTGTAAACAATGTAATTTTTAATTAACAAATTATTAAGATAATTTACCACGATTATCAGTGGTAAACTGCCGGATGTGCATAATTTAGTGTTGTTAATCCGTTAGGTTATTTAGTAGCAATAAATATGTATCATATATGTTGGGATGATAACATTTTGGAAGAATTTTTAACGGTTATTTTTTAATAAACCAGTATTTGTTAGAGGTCAAACACGGCCAAAAAAAAATATAAAATTACAAATATAAGAGAAAAAATATATAAAAGAAATAGCTGAAGTAAATTCTTCATAACTTTTGCAAAGATGTTTGTATCCTATTCTTAAGATATACAATGAGTTATGGGAATTTCCAGATCTAGAAACGATGAGATGAATATTCTGTTTCGTCGTATTTGAATGACTAACAAGATATGGTCTGTAGTCAACTGTCATATTGTTAAGATATTTTCCTTTTTTTAA
This sequence comes from Calosoma granatense, assembly GCA_022063505.1. NCBI lineage: Eukaryota > Metazoa > Arthropoda > Insecta > Coleoptera > Carabidae > Calosoma > Calosoma granatense. The sequence continues at coordinate 1,266,609 of JAGJTL010000183.1, read as the reverse complement.
TTATATAAAAAATTTATAACTCATTCTCAATTTGTATAAAGTAAGGTTATATAGTGCAAGTGTCAAAATACAGTTTATATAAAAAGCACTTTAACTACAACGCATTAAATCTCAACGCCCTTCTCTTGTTTACTTGTCACTTTTGGTTAAGCAAGTAAAATAAAAGAGTAAACATTACGCCGTGGATTTATGTGTAAGTATGTACTAAATATAACCTGTAGAGTCGGTGATTACAACGGCACACTGCAACTCAAACGCATTTCGTGACGAAGTTCTTTAGAGAACACACACACACACATATATACGGTTTTAAATATAGTGTTTGCGGAATTAGACGGGTTTCTAAGAAACCCTTGCAAGACGGAAGGAGTGACCGCGCACACACACCTACATGCCTCCGTTGCACACTCGCGGCCCTTAAAAAATCACGTTTCAAATAATTGGATGCCCCGGGATTTGAACATTCTTCTAACGTCACGAACAATGTGGTGTGTACATTAGGAAAACCTATCTATTATTTAATTTAATATTGGATTTCTTTAATTAGTATAACACATTTCAACATACTGTGCTCTGATTTATGATGCTATACTAGGCCCCCAGTTTCAGTAGATGAATTTTTTCAATTACGCCACTGTGTTCTTAAATGTCCCCACGGCAATTTTGGGAATTAACTTTTTTTTATTCTGAGAAAAATTTACGCAAAATACAGACAAGCATGCAAGTACATACATATGTCATTTTGTACTTGATTTATTTTTTGGAATCTGGAACAAGGTTGATAATCTGCACTTCAAGGTTTCAGAATTGGTGCATTTCTACTCAGAATTAATTACTCAAATAACAGGATATGTGGTTGTTCCATTTCTATAGAAGTATTAAATAAAAATACTCGACGTCATATTAAAAATGTACAGTCTATAAATTATTTTTTTCAAATAAACAACACACACTTTAGTTTATCTGATAATAGCCTATCACATAACTCAACGAAGTGGGTTGGGTTATTTAGTATTTTAATTAGTCATTTCCACACAATAACTGTTTTTTATCGATTGAAAAAACGTATGATCGATAGTCCAAATTAACGATAATTTGATGTGATAAATGTTCTTGTTATAGAAAATATGTACTTGAATCTCATTTAATTATAAGGATGTGAATATATTTATTTTATATACGGCGCGGTGATGTAACGATACAATTACACCGACGTCTCATGTTACATGTTTTGTTGTGTTCACAGGATATCGCGATCAGCCCGCGAGTTCTGCCTCGCCGCCCACGCGAGACAAACTGAACAGCGAGGAGAAAGCACGCACCCGTCGTCTTTCCCAGCGTCCACCGGCTACCGATTGGATGACCGCCGGCATTAAATCACCCACGGAGATCCATAATCAGGGTGAGCGAATGAAACTGAATCCTTCCTTGATCATTTTACCAAACACAATAATTATACTTGCATTCTAACCTCAATCTACGTTTAAATAAGTTAAAATCTATACTGAATTTAAAGTAATATACAAGTAATGGTTTACAAATATTACAGTATCCAACCAACGTATTTTATCCGATTACGAACAACAATCCAAACGCGAGGAAAAACTAAAAGATATCGCTGCAGTCTTAACAAGACCACGTGCAAATGGATCACCATTATTAAACAGTTGTCCGCCGGCAGTTCAGACACCAACTCGAGACAGTGACAGTACGGACGATGAACGAAGACAATTGAACAGTAACGAAGTAACTAATGCACAAGATTCTGTTGACGGTTTGTCACCGGAAAATTCGGTAGACCTTCGTGTAGAATTACCCGCGGAAAATCTTCTGCATATGAAAAAAGGTTGGCTGATGCAACAATACGGACACGAATGGAACAAACATTGGTTTGTCCTGTGCGGTTACACGCTGACGGCATACCGAGATCCGGATGGTGAAGATTCACGTACACCAGAGTCAGTTATCAATCTAAACAGTATCTCCTCGGTAACGGAAGTGCAGGTGGCAAGAAATTATGGATTTCAAATTAGAGTAAGTTATATCAAGTTTATTTGTAGGAATTTAGGTTATATTATAGGAGTTGTGGCTTGCAGTTATGGAATGACATTAAACATACACTGTCCGCTGTTACTTCCGGTATCCGAACGAACTGGATGTCCGCCATAAGAAAAGCTGCAGGTCTGGATGAATTACCACCGAAGCCAATTTTGAGTAAAACTTTAGAAGAGAAACTGCAGCGAGAACTAAGCACTGGTTCAGTTCCGGCGATTATTGATAAAGAAATATCAAGAACGCCATCTACACCTGTAACGCCGAGATCTTTACTCTTTTCATCGGATGAAGAATATAAAACAGCTTCAGAAGGTAAGATTCGAGTACTGATATCTTTAATAAACCACGAAGGAAATATTTAATATTGTATTAATAATAATTTTTGTTTGTCTAGGTGGCAGAAGAGAAAGTGGAGATTGGGTTGAGGGCCTAACAGCCCTACCACCATCTCCGCCACTGAACCGGACACCAATATCCCGCGTAAAAGACCGTGCACGCTCACGATCCAGCTCTCGAAGTCGCCTCTATAAACGTTCAAGATCTTCACCACCATCTTCCAGAAATTCCACCCTTGATTCCGTATCAACAGAAGACTTAATGCAAGCATGCTGTGGCGATGTACCGGAATCCGAGATCGAAGATAGCCGTGTACCGTCGGCTATGACTGACAGTTCCATAATCGAGATGCTGGAAGCTGAAGTACAAAGTCTTCGCGAGCAACTGGAAAAAGCTCAGATACAAACATTCAAGTCAAATCTTCACGACACTGTAGAAAAACAATCGACAGAAATTGACGAACTGAGAAAGAAACTGAGAAATGCTATCAACGACTTGAATAATTCTGAACAAGAACTTGTACGCCTGCGCAAAGTCAAAGCAGAGTCCGTATTACGGGAGAGAAGAATGGAAGAACTACTAGCGACACTGGAGAGAACCGAGCAACAACTGAACCAACGTACGCGACAACTGGAAGACATTGAAGGCTTAAAAATGATGTACCTCAAAGACAAAGACCTGTGGGAAGATAAATTGAAGGAAAAAGAATGTATATTGAAGGAAACTTTAGATAAATTTGAAATGTTAAACAAGGATTTCATGTCAAAACAACATAGTAATACGTCGCTGAAGGAAGAAATCAAATGTTTGAACGACAGACTGCGTCGTGGCATCGAAGAGAACGATTATCTGTATAGAAAGGTACATGACTTGGAGGGAAAAGGTCTGAAAAATCACAGTTCAAGTTTTGGCTCGTTAAGTGATCTGACCAATATCGATTTAGACTTGGATTTCAACAATATTAATAAAGAAGGACTTATGGATGAGTACAACAATTTGAAATCTAGATTCGAAAAAGCCGTTTGTGAAATTCGAGCAATGAAAAGAGAGTTACGTGATTCTCATATCAAGTATGATGATCTAGAATTGACAAATATCACAATCAAACAGGATATGAAAAGACTGGAAGATGAAAACCAAGGACAGAATACACTAATGGCTGCTCGAATACAAGATCTAACCGTGAAATTAACTGCTTCCGAGAAACAAGTACGAAATCTGAAATCGAAACTACAAGATTCCAGAGAAAAACGTAGAAGCTTGTCATTAAAAGGAAAAGAATCGTTCTCAATCAATAAAGAAGTTGAGGACAAAATCACAGAACTGGAAGCGAAAATTATAGCATTGGAAACATTGGAACAAGCGAATGGCACAGTGAATAAACGATTAGTAAAATCAGCTACAAAGAAAACAATAAGAAGAGATCGAAGTAGTGAAAGATCATCACCAGCTGAAGATCGTACGCAACGGAGACTTCGAAGGAAATCACTGGACAGTGCTACTACTTCAGAACCTATGAAAGTACTTATACGTTTGAGTTCTTTAGAATCCAAAGTATGTGAGCTCAAGTCACCAACAAAAGATGAAAGTATTGCAACGTCCACAGAATCATTGAATATCAGTAACTTGGAACTCCGGCCAGATAATGATACAGAGTTGAAAAATAACATCAACAAAGTACTTGGAACAGCGAGAGAAAAGTTAAACGAATGTCTTGAACAAGTTGTCGCATTGAAACATGCAAGAAGATCCATATCTCCGTTAGCAGAACGTTTAGTACCACTGGAACAAGCGCTCGTTGAAACTGACAACATACTGAAGACAATTAGTGACTGTGCTAGTGTCAGTACGGCGGAAGTAAATGTGATCAGTGAATCAGTGATGAGCGTGGTTAAATCATTCGAACATTTGTTAAAGACCAAACTTACCGAACTCGCAAACAAACGTAACACATTGCGCGAAAGTGGTAAACTGAACAACCAAAGCAGTATGCAAATATTAGCGGAGAAATTAGCGTACGAAACTATACTGGTCGGTCGGATACGGGACGCTTTACATTCACCGGAGAACGATAGTGTGTACAGTAATCGTATATTTCAGCGTGAGATAGTAGAAACTAGTCAACTGATGAAAGTACTCAAGTGCAAACTGAACGGCGCCTGTATTAAGAAGTACTTCAGCAGCAAAATATCAGAAGACTATCTCACCCGAGTGCTCACACGTAAACTTATACAAGTCGGCTTCGTCACGAACAATAATCGATCGCTCGTTGAACAGCAACACACTAGTAAATCGCAAGATATCACCAAAGCCATGGAATATCTACTGGCGAAACAACGTGACATTAATCTGTCATTGCAAAAGTACAAATCTACCAGACTGGAGCAGTTGGCGTACGCGTTAGCACTTGAGACACTGAATTACTCGGCCGATACAGATTGTAGGTTAGAAAAACGTGGTCTCGACGAGTTGCACGTGAAGGATGCATGGAAACAAGCACAGGAAACGGTGAGCACGGAACTTATCCAGTCAGAAATCTCACACGTGATGATGCGCTGTGCACAAATGTACGAGAACAACATCAGTACGAATCACACATCGTTCTTCAGTTTCTTCGCATCGGAACGGGCAGCACTCGAACTCTGGTCAGACACGGTTGAAGAAAAACTACGAGCAGAAATGGATAAAAGCGTTGAAGAGTTACAGACATCCTATAAGAATTGTTTAACTAAACTTCGTCAACAGAGTTCGGGCATTTGGCGACGGCGTGTAGAACAGGAACGTAATGCGAATAAGTCTCGACAATTGCTGTCAGAATTTGCAGATGTAATAGCACACAAGGCACTGGTAGATTCCAGGATAGCAGTCCTGACGGGAGATTGTAAATACATAGCCAGTAACAGTACAGAGAAATCTGACAATGTCTTCGTCAAGAACTTAATAGAAAGCGATCAGTATTTATCTATTATGGAGGATTGTGGTGTTTTAGAGAAAGATCCACTGTTAGACGGTGAATTTCAGTATTTATATCAGCATTACGTCACTGAATGTGAAGCGGCTGTTAGTAAACTTGATGTGCCTACATCATTCGATAAAATGTACATGAAGAAAGTAACAGAAGGATTCAGTGTTCTAGAGAAAGAAATTCACAAATTACAGTCACACGTTAAAGTGGACGGTGGTGGTACACCTGTGTCGTCGGAAGTCAGTGAAGTCAAGAGTTGGAATGATGTTTGTGCGAAATGCACAGAACTTCAGAATCGTTTGCATCAAGTAGCATCGGCCGTACTTAATATCAAAGCCTGCAGTCAATGTGAACAACTCAGGGACTCATTGAATAGGTACGTACTGATTTCACTTTGACACATCATATTACAGTATATTGTTTGTTATTTATGTTGTATGTTGTGTGTTTTAATTTATTCCAGATTAAACAGAGAACATGAACATGAAGTTGCACTGTTACGGCGTGATAAAGAACGTGATCTGGTAAGTTTACGTGGTGAACTGGAACATGAACGTGCATCGCTAGTCACACGCCATGAAACGGAGCAGGCACAATTGAAGGAACGAGCGCGCATGCTCGAGAGACGACTCGGCACGCTGGACAGTGAATATGCTCAGCAGTTGGACAACCTGCGAGCGGCCTATAGGAAAACACTGAATTCCGGACTGGAGGGTGGGGTGCAAGGAGAGGATAATATACGTCAAAGATATCAGGCAGAAATAGAACAACTAAGAGTAAGCTTTATATACAGTTATATTTACAAACTAACAAACTATGTTACTTGATTGTCGAAACTTCATTACTGTATGTATTTATTTTCTCAGGTTCTATGTGAAAAAGGTCTAATGGCGGTAGAAAATTCTCATCGACGAGTCGTTGCCGAGTTGGAAGATAAACACAGACGTGAACGAGAACAACTGAGATTGGAGAAAGAACAAGCACTGGCAGAAGAGACACAAGCAACGTTAGCAGCCCTAGATGCAATGCGTAAAGCACACGAGTCGGAAGTACGACGTGAGATTAACAAGTTCAAACAGGATTTTCTCCGAAAGATGCAGGCCACACATGATATTGGAGCGTTGCATAAAGAGCACGAAGCGGAGATGACGGAAATTAAACAGGAGATTCTATCACTGTCAGAGCGGTACTCTGTCAAATGCGTAGAGTCTGCATCTTTAGAAGAACAGTTGTGTAACGTTAATCAGCAGTTGGCGCAAGCGCAACAGCACATACAACAGCTGGATTCTCGGTATGTAATACACAAATAACGATATAACATGTACATTAGCTATGTTATACACGGACATGGCGCGCGTGAATGTAAAGTGATGCATGCATGTTGTTTGTATTTTCATTGTAAACATGTTTGATGCATTTCTCTTACAGTAATAAACAGTTGCGAGCGCATTTAGTCTCAGAAGCCAATGAGTCGGAGTCCGCAGATGAACCATTAACCTCTTTGACTTACCGACAGGATAGGGTATGCATGTTTTGTTTGTGCTAATTTCTAGAACTTTGCTTTTAATAATCTTTCTTTGTGTTGTATTTGCAATCACTGTGTATGTATATATGTCTGTTGCACATTATTCAGCACAAATCAACTTGTAATATACACTGTATTCTTCTTTCTTTCACTATTTATTATGTCACATACTTTGACTAACCTATTTTTCTGTTATACGATATATTTAACTGTCACCTTATGATGTGATTGTGTGGTTAGGTAAGCAGAAGAGGGAACAGTGGTGTGGACGGTTGCAAACCTAAAATCAACACAATTCGGAACCCTCAGCTCTCTGCATTGAAGGTAATATATCACTCTTCTCTCGGTGTGTGTGTTTGTGTAGTTTCAAATGAAATAATTTCACATATAATGTACATATATTGTTTGGTTACAGAATTGATGGCGTATCAGAATATGTGTTGCCAACATACGGGATGTGAAATTCCCTATATGTATCCTAGCCCACTGATATCCTCGCTCCGTCCTGACTTGGGATCGATGTTGAGTCAGTCAGTTTATATATACAGCAATCAATTATTCTCTAACCTACTTGATTCACACTTGTATCTACGCATGCGCTACTACAAGCAAGTAGCGATTGTGATTGGATAAGAGATGAGAAGAAGCAAGCACGTTATAGAATAGTTACACAGAGTGTTTGTGTTTCACCCCCCACCCCACCCTGCGCACGCGCGTCCCCTAGCTGTTTTAGTTGTACCAGTAACCAGTGTGTCCATGTTAACAAAAGAACAGTTACAGTTATACGTAAATAGATGTAAGAATTATGATTGATGATGTATTTAATGTTTTAGTCTGTAAGTAGTTTGTCAGTGTGAAAATACACCTCTGTATGACATGTAATATTGGTTATTAAGATATTAATGTAGTTTTGTAAAAAATTGATGACATATGCATGCATCCTGTGGCAGCTATATATATATACATATATATTGATAGATTGTAATGATATTTCCCTGATGTGTTATGGGTAATTGAATAATTAGAGAGGGGAGAATATATTTTCGACGTATGAACTTCTTACAGACTGTATCTCATAAGAACAAAGAGTTATAGAACAATATTGTGCTAGTCCCTTTTACCAATATGTAGTTTGGAGTTTTACACATATATAGATATATAAATATTTTAATGTGCAAGCAATGTTGTAGCAGCAAACGTTTCTCTAGTGTTGATTGTTTGTTTTTACAGGTGGAAATATTTTATGCTACATGTAATGTAATTATTGTTAAAACATTATCTATCTATCTATTACTATGTAACACTGTGTTTGAAAAGTAACACGAGTAACACACCCACATACACCCCTCAACAACAACAACAACAATAATGTACTTTATCGAATGTTAGGTTCTTGAAGGTTTATGTAATTTGTTAGTTTAAAATAAATAAGTGAAATTATTCTGTTTTAGTAAGTACAAAATTTGTGATGAATCATCAGAGAGAATTGTACATTTAAATGTTTTAGACTTTATTGAAATGTTAACTGAAAGTTAGATCAACCCACCATGTTGTGTACAGACATTTGCACCATAATTTCATATATTATTATTATAAAAGTAAATACCGATACTAATGTTTACTAACTTGTTAATAATAAAACATTTCAATAAAAGAAATTTTATTATTACTCTTGTATCTTTCATTCCTTATTTCATTTGTGTCGTTAATAAACTGTGACACCGTATATTATTATTGTACTTAACTCGAGTAAAATTTCGCACGTTCATTGCAGAACATAATCAATTATCATCTAGAATTAATTTTCGAAAGTCAAAGGTGAGACGTGACTTGAATATTGTTCACAACTGTCTGCGTTATCTCTGTAAGTACCAGCATCATATACATTTAAACTCGATACAACTACATACCTCGATATGTTGTATAAGTCTTTTGAATTTTTTATCATTTAAATTATGCGGTATAACCTGCGACAACAGCACTTTCTGGTGTCAGATTAGAAAACCTATTGTGCTAAACAAAAATCGACTTTAACGTCATAAAATGACAGGTGACGTTTATATGTAGCAGAAATAAAACAAATATTAAATCATGTGATAATTGCCGCATGTGTGCTTTCGTTCGTTTACATTAGAAAAGGTATCATATTTCCGTTTAGTGCACTATGTTCATTAAATCACGGTGGACGTCACACACATTCATAAAACAATTTGACACATTGACAATTTCACCAATTATACCCCACATAATTTTGACATATGTGTACACATTCTGATTTCAGATGAATATATCAGCATTAGGTTGGCTTGGTCTAGTACTTACGCTTTGCATATCTTCGTTTGGAGCATCTTGGGTTGTTGCACTTGTCGTAGGTCTCCTGTCATTCATTGTCGGGTTAGTTTTCATTTACCTTATGGTTTGTTTAATTACTGTATTAATTGGCTTATTTGTTCTTTAGACTGTTAACAGTGTTATATGTGCAAAATAGTTATACTGAAGAAGATTATTTTCATAGTAGTTTATTAGAGAATCCCTTGGCAGTACAGGAATCACCTGTTGGAGTTTTAGAAAAGGTAAAATTGGATTTAACTATCTTTATTACAGATTACATATGTCAACATGACATACTTTATTTTACAGCTAGCTCAGTCTTTGAAAAAGTCTAAAAATGCTCAAAAACAAGACAGAAGAGTTACTGGTAGTGATGTCATTGACAGTTCCTTGCAAGAAATTTTCGGGTATATAATCCGTGATTATATACAACCTTGGTATGGTTTAATATCAAATGATACTGACTTTTTAGAAAGTGGAGTTCGAAAATCTGCTCAGACTTTAGCTATTAACATTTCTAACAGGTGTTTATACAAAGTTTTATCCTTCACCAGGACAAAATCATTAGCAATTATTGAATTGTAGAGTAAAAGAAATAGATTGGCTGCCATATTTAACCACAAAACTTGTGGATGATGCTGCTACCCACCTGAGGCTTTTCAGACAAGCGAGAGCCAAAATTAAGACTACAGAAAAACCAAAATCCCCTCGAGGATCTCCAATGAGGTCCGATTTAAAGTTATCACCAAAGAGAACTCATAAACGTAATAAAAGTGAAACAGATGTGGGCTGGTATTTCGGGTCTAGAAGTACAGAGAAACGAGGTAAACTATTTTATATAAATCACAAATACAAATACAAGATTTTTATATTTACTTACTTGTGTTTCAGTAACTGAAAATGTTACTAGTTTAACATCTTTAGAGGAATATTTTTTTGATTTAGAATGTAAGATGGAAAATAATTTGATATGTCGAGATGTTGTGTGTATGGATGTTAAGAAAGAAACGGGTAAGTTTGAATGAGCATAATATGTAGTGTTTTTATGATAAAATTTAAACATATGTGTAGAATTCCTGTCGGAACTGACTGAATTACTGCTTTATACATTACTGCCCGATGAGGATTTTCAGTGTAAACCAGTGTGCTATATTCTTCGTGAATTATTTGCAACATGTATTATACGACCTCTGTTAAATATGATTGCCGATCCTGATTATATTAATCAAGTTGTTATTTGGCTGGTGAGTGAACAGATTAAACACTCTGATTCGCTAATATTCCTGTAATGATTGTGTGTGTGTGTGTGTGTGTGTGTGTTTAGTGCTTCCGAGATGCCACATTACCCAGTGATATATTTCTAACTACGCTTCGTATAACTGATAACTGTGATGAGTTAAAATATACAAAAGAAATTGTATCCAAAGAAATACAGCAACTGGTATGTCAATACATCTTTATACATATTAGTATGTATGTATTATTTGTTAATCAAATATTTTAGAGATCTAGAGATTCAGGTGGAGAGTCAGACGCTGCTATAAAACAACAATTGAGTAGTTTACATTATCTTATAAAAGTTATAGATAATCGAATGTCAAAATTAGAAGATACAGATAATCCAGGTTTATATTTCTTATGCGTAATGTTTATAATAGTTTTTTTGAAATATGTATTATATATTTACAGGTTTATGGAATCAACAAGATTATTCTCGATTAATGGGTGATTGGAAACCATTAAATTTACCACTAGATGCAATTCTTAAAAACAATGTAGCTCTATCGTATTTCATAGATTATGTGACCAGCATCGGGCAACAATCGTATTTGTTCTTTTACTTAAATGTTGAAGGCTGGAAAGTGACAGCTGAACAACAGATATCTAATATTGAAATAAATAAATTGAAAGGCATTACGGAGAACGCGAATGTTGTGTATGATAAAATCAGAGAAACTGCTTACAATATTTACGAACAGTATTTAAGTGAGAAGAGTCAACACAAATTACAGATACATCCGTCACTTGTGCAGACATTATTCTTCCGAATTAAGAACTTAACAGATCAACCGTCTGAACTGTGGTTTGATGAAATACAAAAGTATATATACGAGAAATTACAGGTTAGTAGATGTTGCTGTAAATATTGTTGCATAAGATTATAGAAATTCAATTGCGTAATTATGTTACACAGTCTCAAGATCAATTTCTACCTGGATTTGAACGAAGTGGCTCGTATCTACGACTTTTAGCTGAACTAGATCTACTTGGCCAGTCCAATATGGAAGAAGACGAGCTGAGTCTGAGCAGTCTAGAGGAAGATGCATGCAACGATGGACCTAGTGATAAAACAAGTACAGATATAACTACACCGACCAACAGTGATGTGTCGGAGAAAGATTATCTAACACTGAATTACACTGATAACACACAGAAAATTAGCAAACATGCACGCTCGTACAGTGACATAACGGACATTGCTGCCGTGTCAAAGAATAAATCCGAACACAAAACACATAAATCCGAATCACATCAACAGTTCGATGTTGTCAACAATGAAGATTTAAAGATTTCAGACACAGAAGAAGATTATAGTAAACTAAAAGTGGGCAATTTCACTTTGTCAGTTGATATTATTGAAGCAGGTAATTAAACAGTAAATGATGTGTTAATATTTTGTTGGTTTTACTATATTTTGGCACAGGTGTAATGTCTGAAAAGGGGAAAACATTCGGTATTTATGCAACGCAAGTAACGAAAATGTACGATACTGGTTTTCTAGAACAATGGCACATATACCGACGGTACAGTGATTTTCACGATTTATATACAAAGATAAAAGAAAAGGTACCGTCGTACATCCCATACATACACTTTAGTATTTACATTATAAGAGGAACTTCATTTTTAGTTTGTTGATCTAAGTAAATTACCTTTCCCTGGTAAAAAGACATTTCATAATATGGATCGAGTAGTGTTGGAACGTCGAATGCGCATGCTTAACACGTATATGCAAGAAGTATGTCGGCGGGTTGTTGTAGACTCACATGTTGGACTGAGACCGCTGTTGTTAGCCTTCACTGAACAAGGAGAGTATGACAGAGCAACGGGCGGTGGACATATCTCACAAACGGTAAGTACAACACAACATAACACTATTTTCAAACATACAGTTTTATTCCTAGTACTCATAACCTCAAATAAACCTGTCAGATTCCTTAAGAATATTATCAAACACTTTGCATTATTGAAATATTACAGATTGATACATTAAAATCAGGCATGAAAACTATAAAGAACATGCCGGAACAACTGATAAACACCGTAGATGAAGTAGTCGGTGGTTTAACAAAAGTATTTCACTCGAAGAATGAGCGCGTGCCATTGGAAGCGAGTAAAGTGGGTGCTAGTATTGATGTAGAGGTAAATATAACTTAATATTCGTACAACCAATGAACATATTGTGTACTATTTTAATATACAGACTGATGATAATATTCCACTCCGGATAATGTTGTTGCTAATGGATGAAGTATTCGATTTAAAATCTCGCAATCAATGGTTACGTAGAAGAATTGTCACACTGTTGCGACAGATTGTCAGAACTATGTTTGGTGATATTGTTAATAGAAGAATATTAGATTATGTGTCTGTCATAACGAGTCCAAAGAATGTTGCTCATTATCTTCATGCTTTTAAGTAAGTCATCTTATTCAATACTCTAATTATGATTCGATAGTGGCATGATAACTAATTATTTTATTAATTACTACGATGTGTTACGTTTCTGTTTAGAAATTCATTCTGGCCGAATGGTGTAAAGGCAGAGAAAAAATCAGTTCGTAGTGATGCGATACGCAGTAGAACACGTGTAGCTGCTAAGGTAGCGCTTCTTTCTACTCTATCAGGTAAGTGTCTTTCATTTTATAAATCCACTCAATGAATTGACTACTTTAGAAATACTGTACAACATAGAGGTATATATAGTGAATGAAATATGAAAATAAGTAGTAATATGTACAATTACAGATGAACTAAAACATATAATCGGTTCAGAAACAACACGCAGAGGTCTGCTAACTGTTTTCGAACTTTTCCAAAGACCAATTTTAAACCGTAGATTGCTATATGTTCTAATCGAGGGTGTGTTGTGTACTCTCTTCCCCGAGAAGAATATGACTGAAATATTTCAAAAACTCCACTCGAATTCCAGACGTACGCCTGGACAAAAGCAAAACTATCGTGTTCAGAAAACCAGGTGATAATTATATACATGATACAATTGTTCTAGTGCCATTTGTTGTCTGTCGAAAAGATATATTGAACATGTGTATTTTATTTATTGTTTAGAATACTANNNTAATTCTATATACATATATAAATATATTTATCTCTGAACTATCAGCGGGGATATAATCTGTTCTGTGGCATTTGAAACTTTCTATATTTCTGTAGCTGTAGTTACGGAACTTGTGTTGTGTATGTGACACGCTGGCTCGGGGATGTGCATGCGATGGTTGCGATGGTTGGAAGCTATATTAAAGTACAAATTCTCTAAAATGATATTGTCTGATTGCTGGCTCGAAGTTCCTTAGCAAATAACATGTTTTACACTTTTATAAAAACATCACATAATAGCTTCAATCTCTTCTCGATATATTAGAACTACAGGCATATGGCATAGTTAATATCTATAGAGTAACACTCACACACACACACTCTCTCTCTCTCATTAATCATCAATATAATAACTGATAGCTAAACAATTACTCTATCAAGTATAGTGTGAAGGTCAATTCTAAACTGAATATATACTCCTGTATTATTATTATTATTATTTAAGTAGAGAATATATTTATACACAAGTATATATTTATATTACCTTTAAATTGATATACTTACATATGTATTATTTTGCATTTTATTTAACTAAAATACTCGTTCTACCCTACGTAACAAGTTTTTGAATTTCGAATCAATGTACATATGATATTAGGTTGAAAATATAAAATTTGAAATATAATGACTGACAGTTTTAAAGTAAAATTTAACTAACTAGCATTATACATATTTCTATTTGAAACAACAACATGTATTATTACACTATATTATCTATACATCGTACAATATTTTATAACTGAATAATGAAAAATATATAATTACAAGTAATCAGTAATTTTTTGACCAATTATCATGTGCGAAAAACTAATTGCTTCTGTGATACTGAAATGAACATATTTCAATTCCATGTAGCCACATATGATTATTAATATACTACATTATACTGGATACTCTATAGTTATTATGCATGTCACCAGCACTCGTATTAATTAATAATTGTGACAGTTGAGTCATGTACAATATGTATCTGTACTCCATGTATATATATATGTGTGTGTGTGTGACCATTTTATACTCATTCAGCAATACACACAGTGTCTATTGTCATTTCATACTTCTCTTGGACAATGTGTGCTAATAAAAACAAATGCATATCACATTTGTCAAATAGAATACTTTAGCAAAATAAACATTATATACGTATGTGTATTATATTAAATCCGAATTATATTCAAATTGTCCAACATCAATTGACAAGTAAATGAAAATGATTTTGCAAACTCGAAAGGAACTAGAGATTACGAATGAAATATTGTATATAATATTTGTGTGTTAGCGATATACACTCTGTACCTAAGTAACTTTGAAATTATTCAGTTGTAAATGAACCATACACGTTCTTGTTACTGCTGTCAGAATTCCAGAAATGGCCTTATCCGCATACATTGTACTTAAACACCATGCTGTAGGGCCTATGTGATATTAATTCTCATCTCTCTTGAACGTTACAAAATGGAATGAATTGTTACAATCTATATACATACATAGATGCATTGTATAATTATTTGCTGGAATGGTTTTATTTGTAATGGTGTTTAGTTTAGTCATCTCACTTCTTCATACTTGCACATCTGGATCAATTAAATGTTTCACATCAAGTTAAACGTGCGTATTGTTTAGTTTTTGGCATTAATTAGCTAATTACTGTAGAAACATGTATATGTTTTCTTCTGTCCATCTGATACAGCTACTTGATGTTAATAATCTATTATTAGTTTTATATTATATATTTTTTTATATACATGTTATTTATTTTTATTGCACAGGAACATATCACAATATTTTATTTACTACATGTAAATGATGTATGTATAGACTATAAATTCAGTTACAATAAAATATTTATTTAATAATGGTACTTTTCACTTTCATTTACACAGGAATGAGTAAAACCAAATCATTATATTCCCGAAGTTTGTTTTATCCATTTTCTAACTACTGATATAGAAGTATACACTCCAAAACTGCCAGGTTTTGCACAATTTTTGTTCCAAGATGAGATAGCTATTAGTTTATTTTGATATACCATGGGTCCGCCATAATCTCCATCACAGATATCCTTCCCACCGCTTGTAAGTCCAGCACAAATCATACTGAAAATATATAATATGTATATATACACACTAGTTAACAACAGCAATATCTAATATTACCGGTCCGTTATTTGTTTTCCAACAGCTAGAGTACATACCGATTTTTCAATTATTGGAACTGTCACTTGCTGTAACTTGTCCGGAAATACTGTACCCCCGGGCTGTAATAAATCAGTTTGCATCATTGTGTAATTACCAGAATTTATCCACTTACAGTTAAAACACCCCAACCAGTTACTGAAACTTGCGTACCAGGTTTCACTATTGAACCATCCGTAGCTAAAGTGATTGCTTTGACTTTATTCAAGTCAAAATTTGGTTGTACCTGAGAAAAAAACTGTAATATAATACAACTGTTTTTATTTATTGTGTAATCTTTCTTACTTCTACTAAAGCAATGTCATAATCCTTTGATACCTTATCATAACTTGGATGTATAATTAATTTGACAGCTTTATGTACAATACCACCTGTACTATGTGAATTACTGCCGGCTCTTAAAGATATATCTTTCGCTGAAATTCTTAATAAAAGTATTAATAATATTTCAAGTGTATATAGATTAATGTTTCATTTCTTAGAAGAAATATTATTTTTATATTAGATCTGTATACTGATAATGTGTTATCTAAACTTATTTATTACAAATTAATCCCAAAATATGCCACATATAATGGATTATATAATGTAATAAAATATAAATTTTCTTATACCCTTGTACACAATTTGCAGATGTTAATGCCCATGATTTACTTATGATTACTGCTCCGCATGTATGTTTGCCATTTTTCATTAGAGACAACTAAAAAATATTTAGTCAATATATTGTTCAGTTGTAAAAATATTCACACTTACTTGATGTGGAGACGCATCAATTGAAATTCCACTACCACCAACAATTCTAAACTGTAATTGTGCTTCTAGAATATCTAAAAATAAAAAAAAGAATGAAATATTCTTGTCAATAATTTAAATGAAGAATCTTACTTGTTAGAAATATAAAAAGTAACACTACATTTTGTATGAAAAACATTTTTGTTTGTTCTTTGAATGTTAGTACACAACTAAGATTTGTCACTGAAGTTTACTTATTATAGATTCTTATCAGCAGATATTAATATGTGATAAATCTATCTGATTAAGAATTACGAATGTCGCGCGCAGAAAGTCAAGTTTTGCGCACACTCCCTTTTAAAGTTCAATCACATGACCTGAGTCATTTTCCGGTCGAATGTCAAAAAGTGACATTTGGGTGTATACAATCAAATATGATGAACGTTTCCTTTTAGTAAATATGAATATGTTATAACGCAACTAATTATTTAATAAGTACAGTTCTCAGTGTTATAACAGGTAGTTATTGTCAAGCATAATTTAGTTTTTGTAAACAAATATTTAAAGGTTAGGTGTTGTATTTAGCAACAATGCCTATTTCATTGTTGTTTGCTATTAACAATGAGGGGCGTATTTATACTTTATCAACAAGTAGTTCTATGTGGCGTGAACTACAGTATGTAGGTCAAGAATTTAAGAAATTGTCAGCTGTACCTCATTTTCTTTGGGCTGTTGGTGGCGATCATCAAATATATGTGTACGTACATGGCTTAGATATACCAATAAGAGTCAAAGAAGAATCGTATGAAAATGAGGTATACACATTTTCCGTATGTTAGTGGAATAGTTTTTTTACTGAATTTCACAATAATTTACAGCGATGGTTACCATTAGAAGGCTTTAGTTCGCGCTTATTGCCAACAGATCGCTATCATTTTTCTTCTGTTGATGGCACAGTGGATAGATCAATTGATAAAATCCGTGTGCCATCCATGGCTTGGCAATGGGAAGGCGATTGGCATTTGGACACAACTCTAGACGGTCAGCCGTTGGACCATACAGGTTGGAGTTATGCAGTAGATTTTCCCGCGCAGTATCACGCCCAGAAACAGTGGAAAAGTTGTGTGCGAAGACGTAAGTGGATCAGGTATAGAAGATATAGTGCCATGAATTCTTGGTGTGCCATTGCTCCGTTACACAAGGATCCTACACAGGTTCAGTTTGATTCGCAAGACATGTGTATCGAGAGGTGTTTAATGTAGATGTTCCAGGAACCGTTTATAGATGTCTCTATCGGGGGTCAGTCCATTCCTGGCGGGATTCCGGGTACAATGTTAGTGTGGGCTGTTACTGCACAAGGACGAGTAAGTAGGCTATAATGTTTATGTGTTTCATTGTGCATTATTATTTATTTTACTTGTGTTTACGTTTACAGGAGTTATGTTTTGCTTGGTAAATGTGTTATAGTTAATAATGTCATTAATAAATTATGTGAATGTTGTGTAGGTTATGTTTAGGACCGGTGTCAGTACCACGTCACCTGAAGGTTTACGTTGGACGGCTGTTGCTCTACCGCAAGGATGTGAAGTGAATCAGCTCAGTGTTGGTCCTACGGGACTAGTGTGGGCTTTATTGTTAAACGGTCGAGCACTGGTGCGCAGTGGTGTCAGTAGAGATTCACCTACAGGTGTGTCTCGGTTCATACATTAATTTATGTATGTTGGTGTTTCGTCTGTAAGTGATATATTCCAATGCATGCATGAATCAGTAATACCAACCATCTTTCTTTATTTCTGTAATGAAACTTAATAGTTAATATCTGTGTGTTCTAGTATAATCTGTGTAAAAAAATCAGATAACACAATTTATAGGTGAAAGTTGGTTAGAAGTCCGTCCGCCAGGGGAAGGACTTAGACTTATCCATGTATCTGTCGGTACTAATGCTGTCTGGGCTGTCAGTTCCGATAAACGTGTATGGTTCCGCAAGGGGGTAAAAGGTGACGCTGCCAACATCAGTGAAGATATGGAAATGGGTTCCGGTTGGGTGGAAATGGTTGGAAATATGGCTTATGTATCTGTTGCACCTAATGATCAGGTACATTTATAACTATTTCTATATATCTGTGAAATATTTAACATTAATAATAAAATATCAGGTATGGGCTGTCGGTAGTGAAGATCGCTGTATTTACTACCGTACAGGAGTGACAAGCTCCGAGTTGACGGGTAAAAAATGGCGTATGGTTCAAGCTGCCATGCAACTCAGTCGTGCTAGTAGTACTGCTAGTCTTGTTTCTAATAATTCTCATCATAGACATAGTATTACTGGATCCATTAGAGAAAAACATCGTAGTTGGACATCTCTTGTAAGTGTTATTGCTCATTGTAATATTTAACTTACTTATTAATGATGAATAATTATTCTTCAAATGCTATATACTTTTACCTATAGAACCGTCCACACAGCACATATGAACCATCAAGCTTAGGAACCAGAGAATGCGAAGAACAATCACGTTCAGCTCCAACATCGCTACGACTTCGAACTGAACGCGCTCAACATTTGCACGAATCGTCACATAGTCGTGACTCTGTTTCAGAGAGTTCAGAAAACGGTGATAGTGACTCGAAAGTCAGTACACAGCCTGAAGAGATCACGGGGAAACATTTTGAATCTACACCAAAGAATCCCAAAGCATGGAGTCCTGTAAGGAGTGTTGGATCTGTGGTGCGTATTCACTGTTTGACATGTTGCACAGTTTTTAATGTAACAAATAATATGCTTCGTGCTATAGGTGGGTACAGAAGCACATCCCGAGACTGATTGTAGTGTATGGGACGCTGATCTGACACGTGATTCTGGTGTGTATGGCGAAGATGAAGATGCGGCAACACTGTATTGGGCCGAGTTTGACGCTATGTGGTCATGGGTTGAAGCTGGTGCATGTACTGTCGATCCCACACAACAGTTACCTAACTGGTATAGGTTATATCACAGATTAACACTTTGACTACCGCGGCTGATGTTTATAAAAGCATAACCCACTATGATGTGTATCCAAATGTATACACACGGCAGTCAAAGTGTTAAATATATACTTACAGATTTTTATAGATAATAATATTTGTTATTTCTACAGAAATAACTCGTGGTATTATTCAAAGTAGTACAGTGTGAGGATAATGAATGTATTTATAGGTTTATAGATGTCGGTAGCATACCGCAAGAAGATCTCACGCAACCCTGGCGTGTAGCTATCCTAGATGAACTCCGATCTCGTATACCACCAGCTACAAATGAATTTGACAACTACGAAACTGCCGTGGAAACATCTTCGTGGATACGTACGGGTGAAGCACGTTGTTGTCTACCGGTCAATGGTAACTCCACGGTTACTTTATATGAGGACTGTGTTATACAATTGGAATGGATTGGTAACAGTGGAACATTCACTGTGCTCAACCCGGACGGAGCTACGACAAAAGTACGAAAAGCAAAAGAGGAATGAGAGAAATAAAGAATAATACGCGTGATTATTTTTCACAGAGTCAATTTAGTTTATCCGAAGTGACATGTGTAGTGTGCTGTAGTGAACCAGGTAATCCTCGTCTAGCGATACATCTTCCAAGACTGTCTAAACAACCATTGAAACTTCAGTTCGGCGGCGACACGGATATGGAAGACTGGATGGCGAACCTCACATCCGGTAATGTCAATCTATTTACAAGTGAACATATTGTATAACAATTATTGTCTCTGCAGTATGTTGTCAAGTAAACGAAGTACAAGGTAGACCAGCTAATAATTCAATGTGGGTGACAACAGCACTAGGCGATGTATTTGTATTCGATCCTATCACAATGGAACTGAATCAGCAACAAGAAAATGTGTATATACAAGATTTTGACGTAGTCGGTAAAGATACACCACAAGAAATACTCTTACATAATGGCTGTTCACCAGGAAATATAATTGAAATCACCGGATGCATTCATGATGATGCTGATCGTGTATCGTTTAATTTAGTAGCACATTCTGTTCTCAAAATCAGACATAAAGCGCACACAGAAATTAAATTCATACCGTTCCATTTCAATGCTAGGTAGATATATTTATGCTTGTCTTGTTCGTTTGAATAGATGTTAAATATTAAGTATTGTTTTAGATTTGCAGACAGTGTTATAGTACGGAATAGTATGATTGAAAGTGAATGGGGTACAGAAGAGAGAGAAGGCGGTCTGCCCTTAGCTACGGGACAAGAATTCTCTATACGTATCATGTGTGAAGAAGACGGTTATAAGACTTATGTTAATGATAACTTTTTTACATTTTACAACAATCGACTTCCTATGCAGTCTGTGTATAAATTGGAAGTTGTTGGGAAAGTTAAACTATTCAAAGTTACTTATCAAACGAATGAGGTTCATATTTAAATCTCGCGAGACAAATAGTTCCGCAAAATACAATCGTTATTTTCAGGTGATCATTTCTCCATTGGAAATGTTTTGGCGACAAATGGGCGGCCATTTGAGACGAGTTGAAACATGCAACCATGGTGTGACGTGGGGCATTGGTTATGACCACACTGCTTGGGTATATACAGGCGGCTGGGGCGGTGCTTTCCTTAAAGGTAACAAAAAGTATATTTGTTGTAAACTTTAACCATTTAAAATGTTTGTTCCTTACAGGCCTGGAGAGTAGCAGTAATGGAATTCACCCAATGACAGACACACAAGACTATCTAGTGTACGAGAATCAACGTTGGAATCCATTGACAGGTTACACGTCAACAGGGTTGCCAACTGACAGATATATGTGGAGTGATGTGACGGGTAAACACAAACGTACGCGAGAACATGCTAAACTATTGTCTATGCATTGGCATTGGGTAAATATGATTTTTGATAATTTAACACATAACTGTATGTGTGTAATTGACTTTTATGTGTAGGTTTCTGATTGGTTAGTTGATTTTCATACTCCGGGCGGTGTAGATCGTGACGGTTGGCAATATGCTGTCGACTTTCCTGCCACGTATCATGCTCAAAAACATTTCACTGATTATGTGCGCAGGCGCAGATGGTATAGACGTTGCGCAATCGGTACTACAGGTCCTTGGCAAGAATTGGGTAATACGAAAATATTAGATGTATCGATGCAGGTATGTGAACAAATAAATTATATGGTGTATTATCATTTCTGTATATGTGTGTGTGTGTGTGTGTAGCCTGCTGATGATACTGTCGACTGTCCCATCTTTGTATGGGCCGTGGCAGCACGCGGCGATGCTATTCTACGAAGAGGCGTTTCACAATCAAATCCCATTGTAAGTTTGTAGATTTGTGCTAGCGTAGATTTAAATGTAAAGAACGGAATACTATGTATAAATTTATAGGGTTCTGTATGGGAGCATGTAGCTTGTGATCAGGCTCTATGTAGTATTAGTTGTGGCCCAGGCAATCGAGTATGGGCGGTTGGTAGAAATGGTTCAGCCTACCGACGCTCTGGCATAACAGCCGATAAACCTGAAGGTATATACACTACACATTTGTATTGATTTCATTTCTATAAAGTAGAATATTCCAGGTGACTTTTGGCAGAATATTGAACCACCTTCGGGTGCTCAGTTGAAACAAATATCAGTTGGTACGGCGAATATATGGGCGCTGGATAATAACGGTAGACTGTGTGTGCGGAAAGAAGTTACAAATGTATTTCCGGAAGGTACACATTGGCAAATCTTGATTAATGATCCAGCAAATTTAGGTTAGTTTACATTATAGCGAATTTGGTAGAAACTTAATGAAATATTATTGTATATAATAGAAACTAGTCCAAATACATCTAGTGGATTTCGTCATGTGTCGGCGGGACGGACAAGTGTTTGGGCTGTCACTAACTCTGGTTACATATGCCGACGATGTGGCATCACCCCCGATAATCCAGCGGGTTCAGGATGGGACTTCGCAATAGGGGTAACTATTATATAATTTATACTTAGATTATTAATAAATATATATTA
>JAGJTL010000183.1:1194710-1208018 GCA_022063505.1 Calosoma granatense | reverse complement strand
CGAACCTGTGCGGGCAGAACCCAATGGATTTCAAGTCCATCTCCTTAACCACTCGGACACCGCAGCCGATGATACACCACTGGGATTTCTCATACTTAAACCTCAGTACGAGTAGAATATGTGCAATTCCAACATATTTTAAGTTGCTACTATTGTCATTACATTAATTCAGACAAATATTAGAAGCTTTTATTCATTATTATAGTTAAATATAATTATTTTTGTATATCATCACACATATAATCTGGATTATTTCGTATATTATATCATTATTGATATATAATATGGACCAAAGAAATATTATGAATGCTGTACGTACCTCTTCGTGTCCGTAATCCACTCTGAATACTCTCGGCCACTGTGGCCACGGGTTGTCAGAAGAACGTTTTTCGCCTGGCTCTGGTAGGATTTCAAATGTTGTAATTGACGCAGCACCCTGTCTCAGTGAGGTAGCAATACAATCACACCCTGTATCACCACCGCCTAGAATTAAACATCACACATACATGTATAACTTTAGCTAGCATGTTTGAACAAGTCTCTGTGTTTACCAATGATGACGACATTCTTATCCTTGGCCATGGGGCCTGGCTGTGTACCGCCTAGCTGTTTCTTCTGCCAGCTCTCCAAGAACTCCATGGCAAAGTGTATGCCACCGAGCTGCCGGCCTGGCAGTGGTAAGTCACGTGGCCACGTAGCGCCCGTGCACAGAACTACAGCATCATATTCTTCACTCAATTCTTTAGCGGAAATATCTTTACCAACATTCACGTTTGTCTTGAATACTATGCCTGAAATATGTATAACAGATGTAGTAAATTATGTGCTGAATTGTAGTATATACTAAAGTGTACAATTATCAAGAATATGTTCCACTGTAATGCACATTAATGTGTACAGTTATCAAGAATATCTTCCATTGTAATGTACATTAATGTGTACAATTAACAAGAATATATTCCACTGTAGTGTACAGTTATTAAGAATATGTTCCAGCGTAGTGTACATTAATCTGTACACTTATCAAGAATATGTTCCACAATAATGCACATTAATGTGTACAACTATAAAGAATATACATTACCTTCAGCTGCAAGCAGATCCACACGCCTCTGCACCACTTTCTTATCCAGTTTCATCGTCGGTATACCATACTGCAACAATCCACCAATACGATCATTCCGTTCAAACACAGTAACAGCATGTCCCGCTTTGTTCAGTTGATGCGCACAAGCCAGACCAGCTGGCCCTGAGCCAACAACAGCCACACGTTTACCCGTCCGCACAGCAGGCGGTTGTGGCACAATCCAACCATTCTCAAACGCCGTATCAATAATCGAACATTCAATATTCTTAATGGTAACCGACGGTTCCGAAATACCAAGTACACAAGCCGCCTCACACGGCGCTGGACATACACGACCCGTGAATTCAGGGAAATTATTCGTTTGCAACAGTTGATTCAACGCCTTTCTCCACTGATTCTGAAAGACTAGTAGGTTCCATTTGGGAATAATGTTGCCGAGGGGACAACCATGACTGTTTGATTGACAGAATGGTACACCGCATTCCATGCACCGGGCCGCTTGTACTCGCAATCCTTTGCGTATGTGTGTATGATTGTAAACTTCATCCCAATCTTTCATACGTTTCTCTGCAGGTCGGTACATGCCAGTTTCCCGGGGATATTTCATAAAACCGCGTAGTTTATCCAACGCACGTTCAGCTTTCCGTTGTTCAACAGCAACATCTGTTACTACTTCTTCGATATCTTTGATATTTGGCTCTGCAGCAGGTGGCGGAGCAGTAGTTGGTTGAACAGCGGCCTTCTTTGCCTTCAGAACACGCTGATATTCATGTGGGAACACTTTAATAAACTGACTGGCGTGTGTATCCCATTCATTCAGTAATTTCTCCGCAATGAGTGAACCAGTTTTTTCTTTAAACTCTTTCAATAAATCCTTAACGAGTGTGACATCTTCATCGTCTAGTGTACAGAGTTCAACCATTTCAGGGTTACACTTGCCTTTGAATGATCCGTCAATGTTCCATACATACGCAATGCCACCTGACATACCGGCAGCGAAGTTACGACCGGTTAGACCTAAGATCAGGACGATACCACCGGTCATATACTCGCAACCGTGGTCACCGACACCTTCTACAACCGCTGTCACACCGGAGTTACGTACACAGAAACGTTCAGAGGCAATACCGCGCATAAATGCTCGACCACTGGTTGCACCGTACAGACAAACATTACCAACGATAACGTTCAAATGCGACTCGAAGGGTGATGAACGTGGAGGGTAGATAACAATAGTACCACCAGACAAACCTTTGCCTGTAAAAAGATACATATATTATACACAAACATTATGCAAAAAAAAACGCAACATCACGCTATATCCCAGTTACCCGCCGATAGCACAATTAAGCATTTATTAACGTCCACCCAGCGGAGTTACCAGCTCACACCAGCACGGCACCTACAGTTTTTCGTGGAATGCGAACCACATGTATGGCAATGTTCGCGGGCGGGGATCGAACCCGCGCTTATTTATATAATCATGTTGCCATGGTTATTTCTTCGGTTTTGCAGGCATATGCCTATATCCCTGCGACCACACTGCCATTATGACAGACATAATGAATTAAATAAATTAGCAAATCTGCAGCGTGTACTTACCAACATAATCATTAGCATCTCCTTCCAAAGTAATATTAACTCCGTGTGCCAAAAATGCACCGAAACTCTGACCTGCTGATCCTTTCAAATGAATGTTAATAGATTTTCCTTCAGGCAAACCATCTTCACTGTACTTCCTGTTACAACATACAATTGGTAAGCATTGCTAACAAGCTTTTGTTTAACACAATTCTGACTTACATTGAAATATGATAACTTAGAGTAGAAGCGAATGCGCGACATTCATTGTTAATAACCATTTCAATATCTACACTATCCTTAGTGCCATCGATAACATCCTTGGACTTTTCAATCAACTGATTATCTAATCTCTGTTCAAGTTGGAAATCTTGAGTTTCGGATCCGCCAAGAATATTCACACCAGGTCGAAGATGCAGTGCGTTTTGCAAAACTAAACCAAGATTGAGTGTACGCGCTTTAGTGCTACCTGATTCAGAAGCTTTGAGTAGATCTGTACGGCCTATGAGTTCCTATAAACAAATATTTCGTTACAATTTGTTATTTCATTTTATACAGACTGTCCAGTTAGGATTTTATGTTTCATTTTATAACAGACTGTCCAGTGGTATAATTATGATTTGTACCTGGAATGTACGGACACCTAAAGAAGCCATATGCCCTCTGACTTCCTCCGCGAGCATAAACATATAGTTGATGACATGTTCCGGTTGCCCGGTGAACTTCTTGCGCAACACTGGATCTTGTGTCGCAATACCGACGGGGCAAGTGTTCAAATGGCACTTGCGCATCATGGTACAGCCCATGACAATGAGTGGAGCAGTACTAAAGCCTATCTCATCAGCACCAAGCAAGGCCGCAACCACTACATCAAACCCTACGGCAGAGCGATAATAATTTAGAAAAAAAATGAGATACCACGAAGTAAACGAAGAAAATATAATATCTTTTTAATTTAGATACTCAAATAGCACACTACCCAAGTATATTTCTATGTACCTGTACGAATTTGACCATCTGCCTGCAAGACAATCCTGCTCCTTAAATTGTTGAGTACCAATACTTGATGCGTTTCAGCTATACCCAATTCCCAGGGTAGACCAGCGTTCTTAATACCGGTCCAGGAACTAGCACCGGTACCACCATCATGACCAGAGACAACAATATGTTCAGCTTTACCTTTAGCTACACCGGCAGCGACAACACCAACGCCAACCTAAATATATAAAATATATAATTGTATCTTCGTTTACTTTGTGATAGTTAATATATATGTATTGTTTGCAAATATCTAGCCTGAAGATGACACAATGTAGCTATTTAAAATAAATATTGTGATTTAAAGCAAAGTATATCTAAACATTGAAACAAAATAGTCTGAATGTAAGATGATAACGCATAATACATAATACTCACTTCTGACACAAGTTTAACAGAAATACGAGCTCTAGGATTTGCACATTTCAAATCGTAGATCAATTCTGCTAAATCCTCAATCGAATAGATATCGTGATGAGGTGGAGGTGATATTAAACCTACTCCCGCGACAGAATGCCGTGTATGAGCAATATCAGGCGTCACTTTATACCTGCAAATAAAATAAATCCATAAATAAAACAGTTTAATAGTTGGAAATAAAATAAAATCAATAAACAAAACAAGTTTACGATTTCTTTTGTTAATAATAAACTAACCCAGGCAATTCACCACCTTCTCCAGGCTTAGCTCCCTGTGCCATTTTGATCTGGAGATCATCCGAGTGAGCCAAGTAACTAGAAGTGACACCAAACCTTCCAGAAGCTACTTGTTTAATAGCAGATCGTCTTTGAGCGTCCAAATATCTGTCTGGATCCTCACCCCCTTCACCTGTGTTACTTTTACCGCCAACTTTATTCATTGCAATAGCGAGAGTTTGGTGAGCTTCTAAACTGATCGAGCCAAAACTCATTGCACCCGTGGCGAATCGTTTTACAATCTCCACGGCTGGTTCAATTTCTGACAGCGGCAGTGGTTGATCAAGAGTACACAACTCCAACCTTCCACGTAACATACACTGACGCACTTGGTTCATGGTGGCTTCTCTGAATTTATCATAAGAGGAGGTGTTTTTGTTAACAGCTGATTCTTGCAGAGCTGCAAGTCCGGCCGGATCATTTAAATGTTTCTCGCCACCTGCACGCCAATGATAGTTGCCCGTGTCACGCAGAATTAAACTATCCGGCGCCGATCTGTACGTGTTGTAGTGTCTTTCAAATACTTCCGCAGCGACAAGTTCCAGTGTGACGCCACCGATACGAGACGGTGTTCCTCGGAAACACTTCTCAATAACGTCATCAGCTAAACCAACTGCTTCAAATATTTGAGCACCCTTGTATGATTGTAACGTTGAAATACCCATCTTGGCCATAACTTTAGAGATACCAGTTTGTATAGCCTGCAAAAATTAATGTTTTCCATTCGCATAACCTCAAAATTGTGACATTTGACAAGACTTACTTGCGAATAGTTTTGGAAGATAATTTCATCAGTATAGGTGGCGTTTAGGGCGGAATCTTCACGTAGACTCGCTGCTAATTCTAGAGATAAGTACGGGCAGATGGCGTCGGCACCATAGCCCAGTAGCAGACATATGTGGTGTACTTCACGCGCCTCAGCTGTTTCAACTACAAGTGCAACGCGCATGCGTCTACGCGTTTCAATCAGATGATGATGTATTGCACCTGCGCACAACAACAACATTGTAAGCACGTTCGCAATATTAATGCGACTGTCTAACACTGTAAGTACGTTTAAAATAATTATAAGGCTGTGTGTAGTTTACCTAAGATAAGTAATGAACTAATTGGTACTCTCTCCGGGCCACCCATTCGATCAGACAGTATCAAGATCTGATGTTGAACACTCTCTCGCTCGGCTTCTTCACAGAGACGTTGAATTGCCTTGGCTAAACCAGGCGGACCATCAGCTACGGGGAAGGTTGCATCCAGCACATAGGAACTCCAACCACGGTGTGTGGTTTTCTTTAACACTTCCAAGTCGGAGAGCGACAGTATTGGATGGTTCATCCATAACCGGTGCACCTTGAGTGAATTAACATTTCATTTCAAGTTAAACATACCAAGAATCTAGCCAGTGTCATATTATTTGGAGGTTATTGCAAGTATTTCAACAATGATATTTATTAAAGTTGCTGTAGTGATATTTGTTTTAGATTAATTGCAAGAATGATGTTTACTAAACTTGCTGTACTGATATTTATTATGGATTATTCTATAATAATCGATGTGGATATGTTACCTGCTTGGGACTGGGTTGCAGTATATTATCCTCAGGCCCGATGGGACACTGCAGGGACATGACAACCTTCTCACGGAACGGATCTATGGGTGGATTGGTAACTTGAGCAAACAGCTGTTTGAAATAATCGTACATTAGCGGGGAGAAGGAGGACAGACATGCTAACGGTGCATCGTTACCCATACTGCCAAGTGCTTCCTTCCTGTAAATACAACAAACATGCTGTGGTCAGTACAATATATACATATATGTATTCTTATACACAACATGCACATTGCTACAATATACAAACACATATATATGGAGTGGGGAACAAGTGATACTTGGATCATGTGAGAAAATGTATCTACAGGCAATTGGAACAAGTGAGAATTGGAACGTATGAGACGCACTTGCTAAAAGAATCATACAGTGCATATTTATATACATTGTGTGTACACGCGGAACACAGAAACTGATGCAATAAATGAAAATACACTTACTTATCGTTAATCATCGGTAAGAGTAACATATATATAGTTTCCGTGGAATATCCATACAATGATAAACGTTTATCATTCCAGCCGCTAGCAGTGAATGTAGCTTTCAACGAATTACCAGCGTCCACGTGTGCTTTACGCAAGTCAGTCATCAGAATCTAGAAATACAAATCAAGAATATACCTGTATGTTCTCTATACAATTAACTAATTTACACACGCAACAGCAAAATATCTACAAAAGAAAATACCGGCCTAAAACACATACACATTTTGTTAAATTAAAGTAAAATAATTATGTTAATCACTACCATTTGTAAATAAATTGCTAAAAAGTTTCAAATCAAATCTTAATTTTTAAATACCTACATACATTTCAAAATACAAATATAACCTTCTTACATCATATTTATTTTTTTAGTGTTTTTAATGTTACTAATTTGTAAGAGAATATAGTTTGAAGAAAAAATATGATGTAAGAATTTGCAATATTACAGTAACAGATACCTACAATAATAAAATCAAGAAACACAAATAACAGAAGGTGTACAACAACATAAGGAACACAACCAAGGCAAGCTACGATGCAATACAAAACACAAAACAACTACTACGTCACACCACTCACCATCTGCACACACCGCCAGACAGCAACGAGAACAAAATAAAATCAATATATTATTAAACATCATTGTCACTGACACATATATGTATATGTATACTAGAAAATAACCTATAAGTATTTAATGATTGTCTTCTGAAAATATAGTATTTGTTAACATTTGTTTTTTTATTTTAAACATACCAGAAGTCTTTTTCAGTATTTTAGAATATTTATACTTATTTACTTCTTAATAAAACATACGGTTCCTAACATAAAACATAGGTTAAGTATGAACTGTAAACGGAATTAAACAATGAACGTCGGACAATACATAAAAGACATCCAGTACATTGAGGTTAGGTGATTGATAAATGGGTAACAGACCTGTTCTTTCAACCATTCAGAGTGCGGTCTAGAACGTGCAATATTCTGCTTGAGTTCTACATCTTGGATGACGGCCTGCTCCTTGGTGTCTACAAGTAACATACGCCCGGGTTTCAAACGACTCTTCAATATAACATTGGCTGGATCAACATCATATACACCGACCTATCAGATACAACATCACGTTATATAACCCCATCTAACACATCTATATAAATATTAACCACATATATACTAGTAATTATTTTATTCCCAAAAAATATGTTTATTTCATTCTACATAAATATTGTTTTATACATATAGATGCAATTGTACCTACCTCACTAGCCATAATCATCATATTATCCTTAGTAATATAGAAACGAGATGGCCGCAGTCCATTTCTATCCAGGATAGCACCAATATAACGACCATCCGTGAAACTAATCAACGCTGGTCCGTCCCATGGTTCCATACTGCAAGCAGCCCAATGATAATAGTCACGTTTATCTGCTGTCATAGTGGGATCATTTTGCCAAGCTTCAGGAACCATAGTCATAACAGCCTACCGCATAAACGATTGAATTACAGTGAGTGAACATATTAATCATTACTTTACTTACTTCCGGCAACGATCTTCCACCAACACGGACAAGAAACTCCAGTACACAATCTGCAGAACCACTGTCGGAAAGGTTAGGTTCCACAACAGGGTACAACGATTGTAATTTGTCACCAAACACATCACTTTTCATTACACCTTCACGTGCTTTCATGAAATTGACATTACCGCGTAACGTATTAATTTCACCGTTATGTGCCAACATACTAGAAATTAAACACCCTAGTTATATGAAACATGTATTCAGTAGGGAAATATGTAGTTTACCGTAATGGATGTGCACGTTCCCAACTCGGGAATGTGTTCGTTGAGAATCTTGTATGCACTAATGCTAAATACGTATCGAACATCGGGTCTGTCAAATCCACAAAGTACGTCCACAGTTGATCAGCTGTTAGTTGGCCTTTATACACCACCGTGCGTACAGACAATGAACAGATATAGAATCGAGTACCAGGACTGGGAATTGTATGACTGGCACGTTTACGTAGCATAAAAATCACAGTATCCAATTCTTGTTCAGACAGTTGTTTATCATCGGCAGCCGTAATAAATACTTGTCTCATAAATGGTTCAGAATTTTTCGCAACTTGCCCGATAGTAGCATTATTAGTTGGTACCGTACGCCATGTTAAGATTTTCAAACCCAATTCGTTGGCAAGTTTTTCAAAACGACTTTCGGAATCCATGTGGTGGGTTTTGTCCAAATAGAAGATACCAGTTGCATACTGGCCGAATGCTGGTAAAACTACATTTTGAGATTCTCTACGGAGAAAAAGGAAATATTATAATTGTCCGGACTAAATTACTAATGTCATGTGTACGTACCTAAGTTGTGTAGCATACAAGTCATGTGGAATTGCCGAAAGTACACCAGCGCCATCTCCTGTGTCATTATCGCATGCGCATGCGCCACGGTGGTTCATGCGCATTGACAGTGTCTCGGCATCGCGCAGGATTTTATGTGAGCGTTTGCCATCGATGGCCGCTATGAAACCTACACCGCATGCTTCCTTTTCTAGTGAGGGATCGTACAGCCCTTGCGCCGGTGGGGGCAGCCACGGCTCTGCCATGAAGTGAACTACAAACAACATAACATACTTGTATATTACTTCACATTGAATTAAATACAATTATTGCTTATGTAAACATGATTGTCTAACTACGATATAACCATGTCGAGGACAAATCTTTATTAAATAATTTGTACAGCAGCTAATAAATCACTTGTACAAAAATTGACCCGACAGTGTTTATTCAACCATAGCTGTTTTAAATTTCAACACAGCAGAAATATAACATACGTTGCGACAGATAATATCTATAACTTTTTTGTGTAAATTTCATATTGATTATAGTGTCTTTAGAGGGAAAATGTATGTACGCCATTGGCGTAGTATACCGTTGCATAACATGAGCATGCCAATCGACGAAACATTTCCTCTGAGAGGAGAAGGGAGGAAGCACAATTATACAATATATCTAGATGTTCAACCCAATTTATCAAAGGCAATCAATGAACAGCAAGTAAATACGCAGTACGATAATACGCTAGACATTTACGTAAACAATGAAAAATTGCAATCAGTGTCAATAAATACTCCAGACATATATTTCATAACATTTATTATTATCATAGTAATTACACATTGCATGTTTTAATATCAATCAGCGTAGATATTATTTAAATTATCTCAAATAACATACTGTATAAATATATTGTAAAATAATATTGTATATTACGTTTACAGTTAAAAGATTCGATATTTTTTGTACCCTGGAATGTGAAGTGAACCTATATTCATATTTTGCCAAAACAGCTGGTTGCTGTATAAGAAAACAGGTGACAATTACGTAATTAATATTTCTTTAAATAACTTCAAAACATGTTCAGTTATATTTAAAACATAACACGAACATTTTTTTATCATTTTCACTTATTTATATCTTGGTTTTATATATGTCAACAGTTCCACTATTCCTCTATGTACACTTTATCGTTATTTTTTACAGTGTATATATTGGTATAAATACCAGTGTACGTTTACATAACTTGCAGCAAAAATCCTACACAATAATATGTATGTACGCATTGTTATAAACTAAAATAATTAATTAATAATGCAAATGACAATTCGTAAACAGTTATCAAACCAGTATTTTTTTGCGTAATTATTTCGTTGTAAAATTATTTTATGACATTGAAAAAATATTCCATTGCTGAAAAAAATTAACGTATTAACAGCTAGTGATAAAACAATGTAATTTTGCACTAGATAAGAATATAAACTTGTGCAAAAAATGTAAGTTGCTTGAAAATATTAAATTTCCGACATGCAGTAACAAATATAGTTCACTGGTACTATGGAATATTAATATCATTATACTAATTATTTGTTCAGTCAATATTGTATAATAAAGTGTATCTGATACACAAATTATTCCTAATAAACAAAAGTATATAATATTGGAATATTACTGCTAAATATATTTAACATAAGATATTTAAAAAAATCAACACGTAAATTATTGTATGTATTTGCAAATATTAATACTACATGTAGACAACCTTGATCACTACAATACCGACACGTGTCCATGATGGATGTGTTATTTCTGATAAATTAAAATAACCCATGTATTGTATTTTATTTGTATTGATCTCATATGACACCATTAACCCTTATTGGTTTTGCAATACCAATTCACTTATGCAATTCTACACCCTATTTTATATGAAACATATCAAGCAGTGTCAGGTACAGAATGTATTTATATTGCAAGAAACAATATCAATATTTTAAACACAACATGTATGTCAAGCAACACATGAATTTATTCAAAAAATCTTTGCCTTTCTTAAACAGAATTACATAAAGATAAAATCTAAATAACACTTCATTTCGCAAGTAATATATCTTTTCATTTTTTCTCACAAACTATATGAAAATACTTCTCGTTATCATTTCTAGGAAGATAGATAAGATAGTTTAACATACGGTCAGACATGAATCAGTCTAGAGGACAAAAACAATGAGTGTTTATAGGTTAACACACATACGTTGTTAAATAGGTATGTGTATAAACAAACTGTATCGATAATAACTAAGTGCTTTGTACTTGAATAGGTGCTAATTATACTAAAAAATTACTTATTATTGTAGTAAATGTATTATGTGACTTGCTAAAGTATTTTAAAATAACCTATAAGGATATATTTCACTGGTCTATTTTTACTAAACGTGTTTTTATATTAATTAATCACATATTGTCGGTTAAATAAAATATAATTTATACGTGTGGTTTCCTGTGTGTGGTTTTATTAAAAGCAAGACAAATATTTTAAGGTTATCTACAAAATGTAATAATGAACGTCGCAAAATAATTACCATGCTTAAAATAGATCATTTCCCACATCAAATACTTGACATAACCGAAGATAAACAGTTATTTTGATGAAATTACACTAATTAACATACATAATTACGTATTTGACTCATCAATATTATTGCAAATTGTAATAAAATAAATGCAAAAACACGTGATTTGAATATACGGAGAAGTTTAATACAGAAAATAATTTATAACAATATTTAACAAATAATATTGCAGATACAAGTATTGAATATTGTGTATGCATTCGGTAAGCTAATGAAATTTGTTTAGAATAAACAAATGCTATTTTAAACTACACGAAAATCAATGTAATCTATCGCATGCGCAATGACGTTAACTTAAAATATATTTGAATGAAATATACGTTTAGTTCAAAGCTATTCATTACGTCAGGCCTGTTTAAATTATTTCTGTATTACCAGGCTTGTATTCCAATGTATTTTAACAAATACACAGTTCAATACAAGATTATTTTTATATTTATTTATGCAAATATGTCGTGTATTATTCTTAATAAAATTAGATTCTAACCTTGAATGTAATCAAATGTGGGAAATAGTGTGTTTTATTCGTCTTATAATGCCATGATTCCTAGAATTTTATATTTGTACTTTTATTATCAGATGACATATTTAATTGCAATGTAACACTTTGACTGCCGTGTGTATACATTTGGATACACATCATAGTGGGTCTTCCGTTTGAGAAAACCGGCCGCGGCAGTTAAAAAATTTCTTTATAAAGAAGCAACTATAATGAGAAACATGAACGCATGTAAATAAATAATTTTATCATCAGAATCTGTTAGTTGTTCTTTTGTTTTAGTATTTGTTATTCTTCAAACAGATATGCATAGAATTAATTGGCTGTGTACTCAGGAAATTAAAGAAAAAATGTAAAATATAATGATAATTTGGTGCCAGATATTTCTCAATATGAAAGTGATTCTATCTTGGAAACAGATTTGCATGTCTTGAACTGTTTATTCTTTACATAATTATTAAATAAACGCCCACGCCAAACCTCTGGAATTTGGCCAATTACATTACAGGTTACAAAACAATGACTAATTTAGCAAAATTAACAAGAAAATTGTGCCATAAATTATAAAATTCTACGTTACGAGGTATTACCTAACAATCAAATTTATTTAAGTATGGATTATTTTTAAATGAATTCTATTTAGTGATATCTTTATTGTAGTTTTATAGGTGGATTAATGTAGTAATTTATTGCATTGTACTTTAGCACATGTTAGTTTCATGATTCGAATCACGTACGTTACAATACTGCAATATCATTAAAAATATTAATATTAAAATACAATTTTTAATCTAAATGTTTTAAAAATAATTTCAAAGATTTTTTAATAATTTACTAGAAGATTGTTTACAATATCTTTGACTGTAATCTGGTTAAAACTGTTTAATAAAACATATGGAGAAAACAATGTTTATTTAAAAAAACGTATATTCGTTTAAGTGTGAGTTATTTTCACACTCATGTAGTTCAAGTCAGGTGTCAGATACACAAAGGTTTTGCCTAATACTTGAATGTATGCCAATGATTTAGTTAACCGACACACAAGTGTTTATAAACATTTAATTACACGCCGTATGTTAATAGATAAACGTGTACAACTAAAATAGACCGACAATAATCTAAATAGCTCATAATTATATTTAGAACTTAATTAAAGATAAATGTTTTAAACACGCTACTACAAAACAACATGAAAATTTAAAGAGAATTGATAGCGGAAGACCCACTATGATGTGTATGCAAATGTATATACACAAGGCAGTCAAAGTGTTAAATATTATTCTATATTAATTTAAATTATTTGTATTTAAACTCACAGTATAGTAAAATCTAGACAC
>JAGJTL010000183.1:1178187-1194701 GCA_022063505.1 Calosoma granatense | reverse complement strand
AGACACATTCCTTCAAAAGTAATAATATTTATTAAATTATGCACTGAAGAAATTTAATTTGAGATTTTTCTCAAAAAAAACATGTTATTAATTTTCGCATCAATATTTTATTCTTATTTTTCGTTAGAATGACGAAACAGATCAAAGTATCACACGTCATCCGAAAGATACGCGGGGACAAGGTCAGTGTAATTCATAAATTCAAACTAGCAATAGATAATAGCGCCATATGTTAGTATTTACAAACAAATAGATTATATGTCTAAACTGAACGAACATGTCATTTGCACGTGCGTATAGTAGGGAATACCATTAGCTGAAGAGTAGCTCACGCACCTCGCACATGCAAACATATTCATTACAATATTACACAAGTGATTAGAATTTTATCTCACATCGTTCATACGTCAATTGCTAAATTAATTTTATTACCAAACTAATAAATACTTCATTCGGTACACACTAGTATTTAAATTATTGACAGATATATTTATCATTATTTTTAAGTACACATAAATTCAAACGAAAATGTTTCATTTTGCGATATATGTACATGTACATTTATTTTTATATTTCTTTAGCAAATATATTTACACTGCAAATAAGATTCGCTTCGAATGAGCACTTGAGACACAATACGATAACAAAGTTAATTAAAAATAATTAACTAAACAAACATCAACAATATGAATACATTGAATGAATAGGTAAGTATTCATGTGTTAGTTTGTATTTATGTAATTAATAAAAACACTTAGCGTATATTATGCAGTGTAGTGTGAAATTAGTATTGATTTGACATGTTTGAAACTGATAAACACAATGTTGTAAAAGAAACTAGATAGATCAGGGACAGTTTCTGTATTACGTATTTACACTCGAAGTACGCATTAGGTACAATACGAAATAAATTATTGTCTGAAATGAATAAATACCAATAATAAAATGATTATATAACACAAGTATGATAATTTTATTTGTGAAATGGCAATGAACTTTATTAAACAATGTCAAGTGCATACGTGTGTAAATTTTGCAATATCAATCAATCAAAATGAATGTAAAATCTTCAAAAATCAACTTTAATTCTTAGTAAAATTTATATTATATATTTTACAGTATAGAAAATAAAAATACCTAAATATTTCTTAACAAAAGTATAAAAAAAACGTTCAGCAAATGTGTAAAAAGAGACTGGCAAAATTATTATAGAAACTAAATTATGATGCAATATATTTGCAGACAATTTTTTATGTAACTATTATGCTGATCTAAGTTATTTTTATATCTAAACTTTGCCAACAATGTCATAACTTTTATTATGTACGTTAACATTTTTTTTGAAATATTCTTATATTAAATAATTACATATATTGCTGTATATGATAATTTCTATTCCATTCATAAAAAAACAAATTATATTGAGAAGTATTTAAGAATGTAATATGTATATAGATATATATGGTATTTTTATCATTCTAATACTTCAGTCAAACAGGTAGTCTTTCAGACAAGTTCATTGAACGTTTAATACCTCTTTCGGTTGCAAAATTATGTAACAGTCTAATGTAGAAAAATACAAGCGTATCTGATTAACGACCATTTGTGCAAAGAAAGTGATTTAGTTGGTTGAATGATTTGATTGGTTAGCGTGCTGTCTCATTGACAAGTAAATGGTCCATAGATCCATGGGAACAGTATTGATCTCGCAACAACTGAAGTCTTGCGCAAATTTTCAGCAAGCAAATACAGTCAGTGCCCTACGACTTTACATTATTCGTCAGGGCGGGTCTTAAAATACACAAAACTGGCGAGATATAAATACAGATAGAAAAATATGCGAGCATTGCATATATGTATGCTGGTACACTTGTCAGATATATATATATTGGGAAACGTGAAGATTATGTCGTAACGATGAATATATTACTACTATATCTCAAGCTTAGTGCCAAATACTCAGAAACAACAATACACTACATACATTTCAAGTGAAAATTAACTTTTCATTGATAAAATATAGAAAATATACACAGGAATAAGTTCATACCTTAGCACGTCCCGGTGGTAAAACCACAAATGTGAAAGAAGGTCTAGCAGGCAGTTTACAATTACAACAATAATCAAATTGAACACTTTGTATGCAATTTCTTCAACTATGCAGTAAAGAAAATACAAGTTTATTTACTTTATTTGAAGGTAAATTTACCGGCACTTAACACTCGCGCAACCTTCCGCAACGAAAGTCGAACATGAAGTAAGAAAAGTGGGAGAAAAAATTCTAGTTCGCAGTGGGGAGTAATACGATTATGAACGAAACTTACCGAAGTGCGTGTTACCTAATTTATATGATAATTTTAAGAACAGGAATTTAAATTATTATTTCAATGTATATATATCTATGTACATTAATATACATGAAAAAAAAATTACAATTAGCTTTAATACAAATAAATGTGAAAGCATTTGTAGGTTGAATGAATATTATTAAATTTTATTAAAGAGTAATGTAAACATACTATATGTCAAAGGTTATAATTCTGACATGATTTGATTTGACATTAGTTTTGCTAATAAATATAATTTAAGAGCATTTATATTTAACGTGTAAAAATGTTTTATAACAATACTAGTTTAAAGTAATGAAATAGAAAAAAATGAGAATGAAGCACCAAGGACATCACGATGTGGGTCAAGCTTTCTCTTTAGATACCTTCTTTTAAGAAGTATAAAACGTGTGTCGGGCTAGTTTTCCTGTTCTTATTTTTAATTTTTATTTGTTCGAACTAACCATGAATATTATAAAGTATACTCGTTTTGTGAAACAAAGTTATATTTTACAACGTGCAAGTGTTACTACTCAATTTAATAAACGTGAACGTCAGCAATGGATATCAACAGGAAATATAAAATTTTCCAAATTAAATCCAGATCAGAAACCAGACTGGAATCGAGCTGTCAGCGAAGCAGAAAAAATTGTTGGATATCCAACTTCGTTTTTAAATCTTCGTTGGTTGCTAAGTGACGAAGTTGCCAATGTGGCATTGCACTTACGGAAACTTATTGGGTCAAATCATCCATTGCTTAAAACTGCCAAGTAAGTAAACCAGTTATTTCATTCGGTGTATTTTGCTATTGTGAGCTCTTTTATAAAATTTCAGGAGTTTATTATATAATGGCAAAAATACAATGCAAACTTGGGGCCTTATAGTATTACTAGTATCGAAGGCAGCAGGCCATTCGCCAAATATACCAGAAATGGAACAAGACAAGGCGGCTGGTGTGCTGCACAGTCAACGGGCACTGGCCGAAATAACTGAAATGATTCGTACCAGTTATGTAATACACAAGAGTCTGGTAAATTTACAACCAGAGACAAGAAATGATAGTGACATTTTGTTTGGCAACAAAATATCATTGTTGGGCGGTGATTATCTTCTAACTACCAGTTGTTTAGAGTTGGCAAATCTGAAGAATCAAGTACTTGTTGAGCTGATAGCAGCTGCACTGCGTGACCAGTCGGAAGCTGAATTTGTCGGTCCTCGCGATGAACAAAACTGTCCGCTGCCTTGTAAACCACGGAGTTCAAAGAAACAGTCGAGCACGGTGGACGGTAGAGGTATTAAACCATTGGCCGTTGAAGATGCTCTTGGTGATGCAAGATCAGAATGGACGCTGCGGAATGTGTTGACAGCAGGCAGTCTGTTGGGCAAGTCTTGTCAAGGTACACTGATATTAGCCGGTCATCCGACACAGTTGCAGGAACAAGGTTACTTGTTCGGTAAACATTTAGCGCTGGCGTGGCAAGCTTGCTTAGATCGTGAACCATTCCAGGGGCCCCGGCAGGGTGCATTTAATCTCATCAGTGCACCAGTGATGTTCCAACTGGAGCATGATCCCAATTTATATGCGGAAATCGAGAAGGGAATGGAACAAATAATGAACGTTGATTACGATTTGATACATAGTGCTGTTCTGTCAGGACCTGGTCTTGAAAAAACCAGACAACTACAGAAAGAACATTCACAGGCGGCTCTGGAAGTACTTCAGCAATTACCTGAATCAGACGCAAGGACAGCACTCACCAATATCATAGTAGCCATGCAAGACTTATAATTCCATGGTCTGACGTCTTCCAACACTTAAATGACTGATTTAACCTAATACTGTTTACAAAATATGTTGTTGAATATTTCATATCGAGGGTAAGGTTAATATAATAGATCTGCAGTAAAAAAATCAGCCGAAATAGGTTATAGGTATATTATTTTTATATTAATTGTATATGGGTTTATGTGTCTATGTTTTAACGCACACAAATGCACCAAATAATATGGTTAATATGTTTTAAGGTGTCCAGTGGTACAAAAACCAAAATATTGAATATTCCAACATAAGTTTCTTAAAACTATTGGTGGCAGCGTTAACTGATATTTACACTTACTGCAATAAGTATTATTATTATTGTTAATTATATAAATAACGAAACTGTTATACATATATTTATATTTGTACTTTGGTAAAAATATAATATAAATAATTTTGTTGCTAATAATTGTCGAAAATAGTGAGGTAGTTTACTAGACTATTTAAATTCCATTTAATTAAGAGTACCAACGAAAACCTACTTTCCAAAATAAGGACCTTACTTATTTAATAAATGATTATTTTAGAAGTAAAATTTATATTTGCGAGAAATACAAGTTATATTTTGGTATAACAACGAATTTATTTATATTAATATTTCGTAAATGAAAAAAAAAAAACTGTTTTATATCTACACGTTATGTTATTGTGACTAAAATTTTATACTGAATAAAGTTATGCATACTAGCCAAACAGCTCTTTCATTACATCACATTTTGGTTTCTTTACATCAGTAATTACAATGTTATCATCACCGTTATCTATTGCTTTCAGTGTTGCAAGTAATTTCTTTTTATCGTCTTGTTGAACTTCTGGTTCGGTAATACTCAGACTGCCTGTACTTTCGCTAAGCAGATCTTCTTCAAAACTGTAAGCTTTAGTCTGACTTTCATTCTTTAAGAACTCTGATAACATATGCATCCCATTCTTCTGTGACGTAACAGTATAATCGTAAATTGTCATTTTATCCCCAGACAGCTTCAACATGTCATTCTTCGCATCATTCTCTGTCAGTGCGTGTATAATTATATCACTGCCTTCAATGGACTTTTTGTAATTCTGTGTATGCGTGTCAACCGCGTTATTTATATGCTGTGCCGTAGATATAACTTCAGAAGAACATTTATCTATCTCCTCTAATAGTTTATCGTCTGTTTTCGTGTTTTTCTTTTGCCAACTATTCACGATTTCTTTCAATTGCACCTCGGATGATGATTCTAGATCATGTTCTGAAGAACTCTTCGATGAATATGATTCTTTTTCATTGTTGGAAGATTGTTCTTGAACACATGTGTACTGTGATTTACTCGATGATGAACTACATGACACTACGTCATCGGTTAGATTTATAAGAGACGTACTTGATATATTCGAACTGTGATTTGTAGGACTTGATTTCTTGAACGAATTACCTTTACTATCGCAAAGATAAACAACTGACTGACTTTTTCCTACGCAGGAATGTTTATTTCGTCCTTTGAAATCAGCTGATTTATCTTTTCCCTAATGACAAAATAGAGAAATTTAATTCAAATCAACAACAAATATAACATGAATGTATCTTACTTGTAACACAGCATTCAATTCTTCCACCTGAGATAGTGCACGTTGCAAATCTTTTTGTGTCTGTTTATGTTTATTCATTTCAGAATTCAGTTTAAATTTATAATTTTTACTATCTAACATAATTTTTCTATTTAAAACACTGATCGTTGACTCGCTTTGCCGTAATCTGTCAGTCAGGTCTTCGACTTTGTCATTTAGTTTTTCTCGTTCATCTAAATTTTTATTTTTACACAACGATATTAAATATTTGTTTTGATCTTTCAAAGAATTTAATTCTTCGTCTTTCGTTTTCAGTTGATCCGTTAGTTCTTTGATAGATTTTCGTAATGTTTTATTTCGGGATTGTAATATTCGTATTTCTTCTTGATGAGATTCCAGAACTTGGGGTAATTGGGCATTTGCACCTTCATATCTATATGAGTTAATAATGAAAATAGTATATTTAATTAACAAGAATTATATTGCGCATTCATAGAATAAATGAACTTACTTTGATAACGCGTGGTCTTGACGTTTCTGTAAATTCTTCAGTAGTTTATTTTCACTGGTTAATTGCTAAAATAGTACGAATTTAGTATGTAAACATTAGCTTGTACATTAAAAACTTACAGCTATATGATAATTAGCGTCATTTAGTTGGTTTTGTAAGGTTTTAACACGTAAAAGTTTCGCTGACAGTACACGCTGGGTAACAGGATTATTCGATGATCTGCTGCGAATACTAGTTGCAAGAGGATGTAAAGGTTTCCTTCTTTGTAAAACGCAAGTAGTATTTGACGAACACAACGTGTCTGTACTCACTCTTCTAAATTTGTTATTAAAATTAGTAATTATATTTACTAAATCCAACAGAAAATAACCTACCTGCTAATTGGTTTCTTCTGTTCTACGACAATACTGAGAGCTGCCATTTCAAAATAAAATAATGTAAATACGAGGGGGTTTCAATCAAAACTGTGACATGCTGCAGTACTCAGTTCTGCCATATTCTTTTTGTTTGTAAAGACTGTTGGCATGGCAACGTGATTTCATGTCATTGGCTTTTGATTACACTATTATACAAGAATAACCTTTATTTCTCATTGGGAATTTTATGTATAAACGTATTTATATTTTATATAGAAAAACATAAATCAATCACACAAACTTGAATTTCCAACAACAACAATTAGTTAAACAATCCTTGTTTATATTTCGTATTTTTTAAAACAAAATAAAATATGGTATATAGAGGTAACAATATACAGTCTACGTATATACAGCAATATTAACAAAATAATAATTTATAATATTTCACTACGTGAAACTGTAACACAAATTTCGTTTAAATATTATTTATAAACTATAGATATTATTATATAACTGTCTGATGTTGGGCTTGCCATAATTTTCCATATAAACTGGATGTATCATGTATAAGATTATTGTGATGTCCACGCTCTTTAATTTGTCCATTTTCTAATACTAAAATCTCATCTGCATCCATAACAGTGCTAAGTCGATGAGCAATGCATATACTAGTTTTTCCTGCTGTTGCCCGTCGTAATGCTTTTAGAATATTCTAAAGTATGAAAATAATGTATCAGACTTATAAACTAATGTCTAAAGCTTCTATTTCACTTACTTGTTCTGTTATAGAATCTAGAGAGCTGGTTGCTTCGTCAAATATAAGAATGGGTGAATTCTTCAGAATAGCTCTAGCGATAGCAACACGTTGTTTCTCGCCACCAGATAGTTTCAGTCCTCTCTCGCCTACCTGGGTGTCGTATCCGTTAGGCCACGTCACAATTGAATCGTGCAGTTCTGCCATCTGTGAGGCACGAATCACTTCATGCTCGGTGGCTCGTAAATCACCGTAGTGTAGATTGTGTCTGATAGTATCATGGAACAGAACTGAATCTTGTGGCACTATCGATATAGCTTTACGCAGACTCTCTAAGTTCACGTCCCGTATATCTTGATTACCAATCATAATTCTCCCACCGTGTGGTTCATAAAATCGATACAGTAATCTAACCATTGTAGATTTTCTATAAAATAAATTTATAGTTCAATATGTGCTTAATCAAAATGAGAACGGAAAAAATTAAACTGCAAAATATGAGTGAATAATGTATGAAATTTTTGTATTATAAAGACAAGTTATTTGTGTTCATTTACCCTGATCCAGAACCTCCCACAATGGCAACCTTTTTACCGGCCGGAATGGTAAATGACAGATTATCAAAAATCGGTTTCCCTGGTCCATAGTTAAAAGATATATTTTCAAATCTTATATCAGAATTTTTGGTATCAATACGTAAGGGTGGTGCATGTGGTCTGTTCTGGAAATGAATAAACAAGAAAAGAAACTTTTATATTTACCGGAAAATAACCTGAATGTGTAAAATTATATGAGCTATGAATAAACTTTGACAGAAGCACTTAACCAAGAAGTGTTAATTTGTAAGTAAAACATACCTTAATGGCTGTATCCACAGTCATGAGAGTAAACATTGTTTGCATATCAATAAGGGCTTGTCTCACTTCACGG
Source organism: Calosoma granatense (assembly GCA_022063505.1). Classification (NCBI taxonomy): domain Eukaryota; kingdom Metazoa; phylum Arthropoda; class Insecta; order Coleoptera; family Carabidae; genus Calosoma; species Calosoma granatense. The sequence goes on along the minus strand of JAGJTL010000183.1, from coordinate 1,186,456 downwards.
TAAACACTGCCCAGGAAACCCAAAGGAATGGACAGTTGAAATAATAAACCATTCACCATAACCAAGTCACCGACTGTCATGTTACCTAAAACATTACAAAATGATGACGTGTCACTACGCTGTTATACATTCTGTACCTTGTACAATTTGATTAGCAGCTAGTACCATGATAGCACTAAGTGCCGTACTAAATATTGCATTCTGTCCAAAGTTAAGTACCGCTAAACTTGTGCTCGTTTTCAAACTCGCTACCTCGTATTTCTTTAACGATTTATCGTATCGATCGGCTTCAAATTTTTCATTATTAAAATACTAAAAATGAATTAAGACTGTATTACAAATATTTCAGAGATATGCGGATAATTATTTACCTTTACAGTTTCATAATTAATCAGTGAGTCTATTGCTTTATTTCCTGCTTCATTTTCTGCTCTGTTCATGTGAATTCTAAACTGTGTTCTCCATTGTGTAACTAAAAGTGTATATGCACTGTACACACCGACACATCCCATCGATATACCTAACAAATAATTCACAATTCATACATGCATAAACCACTAGTACTATTATTATGTAATACCTGCAAATGCTAGGCCACATTTTACTCCTAAAATCGATGAAACCAAAGCCAACTCGAATATTGTTGGCACAATATTAAATACCATAGCTGACAAAACAAAATTAATTCCACGTGAACCGCGATCTATTGTTTTTGACAGAGCACCTGTTTGCCTTCCTAAATGAAAAGCAAGATCTAAATTATGTAAATGTGTAAAAACATTATTTGCTATTCGCCTGATTGATTGTTGCGCGACACTGGCAAATACTGCGTTACGTAGTTCGTTGAACCCAGCTGCACCAGCACGGGCGATACCATCTAAAATGTAAATTACAGATCACTATCTAACATGCATCAATAGTTGAACTAAATATATTCTGAAATATCACGGCTATAATACTTACAACCAATCAGCAAACTTGTAGCTACAGTAAGCACTGTTTCTGGTGGTGATGCCATTGACAATGTATTTGCACTGTTCAAATAATCTACCGAATACTTAAAAAGAAACGGTACACAAACATTTAACATTTTTGCACCAATTAACAAACCAAGTGCAACTTTAACACGATTTCTCGTTAACGGATCATCAGCTGGCCATATATATTTTAACATAGCACCTATCATCTCTTTTCCGGTAACAGTGTCTTTCGAAAATTGCATTCCTTCTCCTGCAATTGCTGAATGTCCTGGATGAAAACATCCTCTTGAAGGTTGACTTCTTGGTTTAAAAGGATTAATTTTTTGAACAGCCTTAACCAACACACTTCTGTTTGTTTTGCCACTGCTAACTGTATCACCTTCATTACTGCTATATATCTACAAAATTATTAGTCATACTGACACTTGTTTGACATTAACCTCTAAATTATAATTACCCGCTGGCTACTTGTAACTTTGGGTCCAAAATGTTTTAGAAAATACTTATCACCGGATAAATTGTAAAATGTTCTATAATAAATAAACTTTTTTAGTTGAGTGTTGTATGCGTTTCGGTTTGTTTTTAGCAGTAGACTAATAGCAGCCATTTCTGTACATACTTCCCGTATCACCACATGTCACTGATAAACTTCGGGAGGGGATATTAGTATTCATTATTATTGATTAGAATAACCAACCTAATTGCATATAATATACGACGTAACAATTCATTTGAAATGTAAAAGAAGTTTTATGCAACACAATCATTAATACCAGTTTATTATTTTTATTATGTAACTTCTTGATTACAACCATTGTATTTGTAAATATATTTAGAAAATTCTACTTGTTTTTGTATATATAAAGCACAAGCATTTAGATTAATTCTCCATTACCTTAGTAGAATAGGAATATCAGTCATTGATAATATACTTAAATTAGCATGTATTTCCTATATAATATTTAAATACACAAATAAATGAATATTTACAAACCAAATTGCGTAACATTTCGATTGGTGTATAAGCAGGCAAAATAATATAAATAAAATTTCATAAAACTAATACCTTTTGTATAACAATATTTGATTTTTTATATAATGATGAATAAATGATAAGAAATATATGTATATATGTGTAGTTGTGATTTATGCCGCATCGTCAGCGGCTGCTTTAGGAAGCTTGGAAGATTCTTCGTCCTCGGATTGTTCAGCATCATCTGGTGCAGAGTCAGCCACCTCGGCTTCTTTCTCAGTGGAATCTGCCTCAGGTTCAGTGGAGTCCGCCACTACTGCTGGCGACTCGGCTGAGTCAGCTTCTACCGGCTGCGATGATTCAGTCTCCGGTTCAGCAGTACCATTGCCCAATGTTATCTCAGCATTTGACACTTTCACATCATCAGAAGGAACTAGTTTCAGGAATTTATCAATTTCATCAATTTCATTTGACAAATCAAACTGATCATAATCCTGAAACAAATAATAATTGATAATCTACTCTGGTTGCAATTGCGTTATTCTGCTATTTTTATACGCACAACACATTTGTTATATTTACATAAATGAATCACGCATACGCAATACAATGTATCGCAATACAACGGAAAGATAAGTATTTCCGCTCTAAAATTATGCTAATTCACAATACTCGCGGTTTAATTAATAAAACAAACAAAAACCAATGTGGGACAGTTTAATTAAAGTTAGGAAACAGGTGTCATCATGCATTGATTATAGCCTTGTACTCACTCCGCAATATTCTTCATCGTTAAATAATTGTGGGGGAAGTGGGTGTCGTGGGTTTGCATCGCTCACAGTTGCTCCTAAGGACGTCGATTTTTCTTGCATAAAGTCACGATCCGCTTCTCGGCCAGGCTCCGTGATATCCACAACAGAATATTTAATATTCCGACTGTCTAGGATCATCAGGACTCGTTGCTGGCGTTTCTTCACCTGTTAAATGAAGGAGTGTCACTAGACGCTACATAATAATGTACCGCTGTCATTCACCTCCTTATTTCCCGAAATACCACTGATGTACACTTTCACACCCATGATCGTTGTCTATTCTACACAAGATCCTACACGAACTACAATAAAACAGTAAACAATAGTTAATCGAATGTTATCAGACACTCCGTAATGTCTTTTTTGTAGCAGAGCTGAAAGGCAGTGTTATTTTCATTGCCACACCTGCAATGACATTTATAAAAAAGCCCCAGATACTTAGCGTAGACATGAACCAACTAATGCACTTTATTATGGAAGTATCCGCAGTCAATGATTAGCGCTCGTGTTCCCGATCAAATGGCGCTAAATTATAATTTACCCATACTCATAAAAGTTCTTTTTAAAAAGTGATAACATATATCAACATATTAAGAATAAGAAGTCATTTATTTAAATATAATTTATAACCATGAAATAATTAGAACTGAAGGATTTCATATTTATTGCGCACTAGAAGTTTATAAAATCCAGTATTTCAAAAATAATTCTAAGCTCACTAACATTACTTACATATTTTTATTTACATACAATATTATTATTTTACAGTTGTCGTTTTAAAAAGCACTTGAAATATACTTGCTAAATACAGTTGTTTGTTTTAAGCATGAATTAACAAAATAACGTACTAATTATTCAGGGGGACTCTTTTCCCATTTGCAACAAATACAAGGCTTTTTGCAGATTTTCTATAGCACTCTTGATATCATCATAATTCAGTGCGGACGATGCCCATTTGCAATATTTCTGGGCTTTTGCAATTTGTTCTACATCCAAGGTGGCGGTGGTTGTAGTTGGAAATGTCATTGTCGGTGTTGGTACTACTGCGGGCGCAGGTGCTGGTGCCGGTATGAATGGAGTTGTCGGAACTACCTGTGGCGGTACACTAGGTAACGTAGGAGGTGTAACACCAGACACTGAAGGCGATGGTGGAGTGGGTTCAGAGGGGAAATTATTCCATCCAGCGCCACCTGAATAACCGTCAGTTGGACCGATGTTTGATGAAACAACATCTGTATTGGATGCATTGGTTACAGGAGTGAAATCATCATCATTCTCATCACTATTCGCCATTGGACCGGACACTGGTTTTTCACCGGCTTTCAGACAGTTGTGAATATAGGCCGCCTTCCATTTGGCATATTTACGTTTCTCAGCAATGTCTTCAGACAATTCTCCAAATGATGTTAACACATCCATCAATATACCAGCCGTGTAAAAGGCTTTTACAACATTCCTAGCAAATATAAACATACTAGAAAAATATCTACACAACATACAATCTATATAAAAACATACTTGCCATAATTTTCTGCTCTATCCTGTTCGTCAGCATACTTAAATAATTTCAAAGCATAATTCTCAACGGTAGCTTGTGCACACACTTTGCTTGTAATACCATCATTGTTGCTCTGAGCGGATTTAGTAGCTTCTAACCAATCCATTAACGATATTAACATTTTACTTACTTCTGGTGCTTTTGTATTTGTTATCTTCATAGCAACTTCAAGCGCATGAAGGCGACCTACGAAAAAGTAATCAAAGTTAAATGTATACATATAAATATGTATATGCGTCAATTATTTTATAATTGTACTTACACCAATAACTGATCACAATATCTCTACTATCATGTTCCTCGGCAACTTTTAAATAATGTGCGATAGCTTTTAAGCTTTCGGGGCAAGGAGGAAAGCCCATTTTGTTTAGTTATTAGCTAGACTAATTGAACTGACAAGTATGACAGCTGATTATTTGCTTGCAGACACCATTATAACATAATAGCAGAGTCCTTACTTACCGACCGTATTTTAGGCGGAAAAAACATTGATTAAACAAAATTACAAAAGTCATATTTATTTTCTCCATATAATACCAACAATCAAAAGAAGGAATAATATTAATTTGAATAAACAAATTAAAAAAAAAAACATTTTTATTTAACTCCAATATGTAAATTCGTACATACAGATTTCTTATTGAAAAATAAAAATAGAATTATTAATGGATACATAATTTATTTCTTTTGCACAACAAATTCAGTTACACAATGTGATGAAACTGAATTTGTTAAATTTAACAATACTTCATAATATCAAATATAAATAATCTGATATACAGATTTTCAGTTACGTATTTGCTCAGCAGAAAATTGCCTTAAAATATAACAGGAACCGAAGTGTGTGAAATATGTTTAAAAAATTATATGAACTAAATGACAAGTTAGAGGGCAAGTTGAATCAAGATTATCAAAAATAATTTACACGTACAAAAACTCGTATGTATGTTGTGTAAAATGCCTCAATACACTGTAAATAAACGTGATGTAAATTCAATTACAGACAAAGAAATAAATGTATATAAATGATATGAAAACATTCATAGCTGATTATTTAAAACTACAATAAAAAATAAAATTCTCCCAATATTATGTTAATCTCAAATTATTCTGCAGAATACGGAATTATTTCAATAAAAAAAAATCAATCAATTCTTTATTAGAAATACTGGGAGAATTTCGAAAATGAGAGATTAAAAATAAATAAAAGTCTAGTTGAAAACATACAGTTGCTTAGTTACTAAATATTTCTACGTACGTATATCTATTTCAAATAAATGTCAACAAATGTAAAATAGAGACATTATTCTTCATATGTCAAATCACCGGAAACTATCATGTTAAATTATACGTACTTCATAATTATATACAATTTTTACAATGTACACATTATTCATTAGTGTGTACATGTGTGTTGTGCCTTGTCACATATAGCATTGGTGATTGATTAGTAATTGTCCTGAAACAAATATTCGATTCAAGTTTGAACTTTTGAATCATTGCTTTGATATTCTTACGTCGCCGTTAAATAAATCTTCATCGTCATCGCCAGGTAAAAATGTATCACTAGGATCTAACTCCATACCCTATAAAAGACAATTATGAGATTCTAAAGATACCAAAAAGTTGTTCTAAATTACCTGTTCATCGTCGTCCTCATAGTCATCTTCATCTTCATAATCCTCATATTCTGCTACACCTGTAGCAAATAAATAATACACACATAACCAACATTCTAAAACCTTACAAACATATTAGCACTCCATGAATAAAGAATTATCTGTAACTACCTTCATTATATTGGAAATTATCATGAATATATTCGTCATCCTCCTCAGCATGTTCCACTTCGTCCTCATTGTTCTGATACGCAACAGATCCGTACTCCACCGGTTCGTTTTTGATTTCCTGTTTGACAGTTGCCTCAGGAACACCATTTGACGGGCCGCTGAACTCTTGTTTAACATCATAACACGCGTCTTCATGATCACTGGTCGGTTCCTCTTTGACCAAGCTGAGATCTGGTGCCAGTGTCTGTGCACTACTAACTGACGGAACACTATTCACACTCGTTGTGTACGGTGCGTTATTAATTTCCGCTGTAGCCATAGAGGACACTGGTGTCGGCGTTGTAGAATTAACAGGTTCCGTCTTTGTTTTAGTGATGTTGTTTTGTTTCGTTTCACCCGGCACACCAACGTTACCATTGATACGACGAAATCTGACAATTAAACTTCTCGACTCGAACTGCGTATTACGTGTGGACCGATAAGCTGCAATTGCATCATCCACATTACCGAATCGGACAAATGCGTAACGGGTATTTTTCATTTGTTGCGGATGACCTATATCTATTCTTGTGCAACCAGCAAACTGCTGTATGACGCCCTGTTTTGTAACGTTCAATGGCAAATTACCAACGTATAAAGTGTACGGGTCAATATCCTTAGGTGATACTTCTAAATTTTCCTCACGTGCTTTCTTAATATCAACCGACAAGAATCCTTGTCCGAATGGTATTTTTTCCAGTGCAGTAACTACTTTATTTATATCTGCATTTTCCTACAAATTAAATGTGATATAAAATACACTTTCACACATACATATATACAGATAAATAATAAAACTTTCAAGTTTTAAATGTGTTCTTACCTCGAGATGAGCAAAACAATATCTGGGTGTGGATGCTTGTGGAAAATGTACATTTTCAATCGCAGAATGAAACTGTTTCACTATATCTTTACTCAATTCAGGATCAGGAAAGCGAATGATCAACGACTGATTCTTCAGGTTCTTTGTGAAATCTTTCTCTGCTTGTAGTGCCTTCTCTGCATCTTTTTCATCCCACTTGCTTGACGGATAACTCTTTGACATGGGTTTTCTTTTTTTCTTACTGGCCACAGTACCCGGTATAGTCTGCTCTTTCACATCTTTCATCTCCGGTGACTTGATTGGTTTTGTTTTATGTGGCTGAATCCAGTTACTCTGATGTGCATTGCCATCATAGTAATTAGCAGCACCATTATCATATCTAGAAACACACATACCTGCTGTAAATATGCCTGCGCCTTCACACAATCAATTCATAAATACACAAACACATTTACAAAATTACCTATTTTGTTGAAACCTAGGATTAAATGGCTTCTTTGGAATGATGTACGGCTGTTGTCCGTCACGATTGTATTTAGGTTGCCAATTTCTATTTCTTTTCCATGCATTTCTATTATTCCTGTCCCAGTTGGCCGGGGCTGCATTCATTGTAACTTCGGGACGCATATCATTCCAGCCATGAGTTGGAATGAAACCCTACAATATCGAATGACATTTACATATGTTCTTTTGTTTTCTTGCAAATATCCAATAGTAATACGAACATTATGGTGAAAGTCAGGATTAGTTGGTTGTGGTGGAAAAAATGGCATTCTTGAATTCATTTTTGTAAAGATGTCGAAAATCACAAGAAAACAAATTAATTAATATTTATAAAAATAACATTTTATAACAACTGTCAAAATATCATTCATGATATTTATATCGAGCATAAATTATTGGAAAAACTGTATAATTTTTTTCGCCACTTGAGGACTACGTTTCAGATTGATTTGTAGGAAAACGCACATTTATTTTATATTATATGCATTGTTGAAAAAATATTCTTTTAAATCGTCTTCACATAACTTTAATATTATTATTGTTTTCACTTGATCAACTATAATGAAGTTGGTAGCACTACTAATTATCCAGGCTTAGGGTAACAGCAGCTCATCTGATCAAGGGAGGAAGAAGAAGAAGAGGCGAAAATTTTTGTTATTGATGTTCAAAATTTATAATATATAATACATATAACTATGCGAACTATTGAATTGATGATTTAAATATGAATAATGCAGTAATATTTACATATTACTATTTTATACTGTAACGCTTATATTCTTTTTTAAGG
>JAGJTL010000183.1:1138671-1168616 GCA_022063505.1 Calosoma granatense | reverse complement strand
TTATTATATGTATATATATATAAACTTTTAATGTTATAAATATATTGACTAATCAACATTTGACTGATTAGCCAAAGATTAGAAAATAACGACACACTCCACATTAAACCAAATTCTGATGAGAAAACAATTATCTAATTAATTATAACTTCATTTTGAATTTGGACACAAATCCTCAGACCAATCTATAAATAATTATTTATCATGGACAAGACATTAATTTCGTTGAAGCAAATTATGACATTTTAATAAAAGTTATACGATGTGAAATCTAACTAGAAATTAGACTGTTTGAATATTAGAAATTATAGTAAATAAATAATATTTCGATTATAGAAAAAAAAAACAAATAGTAACATACATGTATAGTGTAATAATGATAGTACCATGCAGCCTTGCATTAGTGTGTACTGAGTATCGACAGATATGAATTAGTAATACAAGTGAAATGATAATTTTGACAGGAATAAATTCAATCTATTTTAATAACATATAGCAGCATATGATAAATTAGGGTAACTAGATACAGAAGACGAACCATACACGTGACAAACTGAAAATGAAACCATATACACAAATCTTAATTTATGGAAAGATAATTTTATCATCGAGAACACTGCGGTTCTGCAATAATTCATTGATTTTTATAGGTTATGTACAACCATTATTATATAGTGTAAGTATTTTTCGTAACGGATCCCGCTTTCACCATTGTATCCTTGTGTATTTGATAACCGATGCTGACTTTCGGCGCAATCCGGAGACGTTCCTTTAATTTACGGCCAATTTCAATGACAGCATTACTCTTAGTTGCATCTGCAGTCCAAATACCTGATACAAGACATACAAGTGTCAAATAACATTCATTATAGGCTATACTACTGAAGGATGAGAAAGTGAGAGGTATATTACTTGATTTCACTTACCTATTTTATCTCCCTTTCCTCTTATATTCACTACAGCTCCACATACATCATCGGAATTTTCAAATGCTTCACCAATCATGCACAGGATCACATCTAACCAAAATCTATCTAAATCAACTGTTCTCTGTTTCTTATCTAAATTGATCAACCATCGGCCGCCTCTTTTGTTAGCGTCATCCTCCCACATGGGACGAATGCCGCTCTTGAACAGTGAATAATCACATCCTTGCCGTAATTCACTCGATAACTTGATATGATTGAAAAGACTACAACAATTATGTATATGAAAATATTGTACATGTGTGTGTACACTGGTTTAAATTGTACTTACCTCCAGAAGTCTTCAACAGTACTGAATGAGGCTATTTCTTTCTGGTTCTCTTCCCATGTCTTATTTCGATCATTCTCATAAAACCATAACGTCCATGTATATTGTAATGGATGTTTGATGGAATAATCTAACGGTATATCTACCTCTCCTTCTGGAAGTTTTTGCGAATTGACTTTCTACATACAGAAAATTAAAAACATTTCTACTATAGTTCTGCAAATGAATTACAAGCAAATATTCACATTACTCGTAGCACCGTTTGCCAATTTATAAAATATGAAAGACTCAACACTGCATTATCAAATGTAACCTCCAAATGATTTACAAAACACATTGCACTTTTTACGCTGCTTATCAGGACTATATGAATACAAAATCTAAACTAATACTATTGCATGCCAGTAAAAAGATAATAATATTATTATACAAATATTAAATATTAGATAACAATATGGCAATGAAAGTGCCACGAGAAATTTCCACAGCCGGTCTATGACAAAGAGAAAAACATTCATGTCTTAATCATTCTCACACTGTTAAATCAATTTATAACATAATTAAATGTCTATATAACATAAATATACTAATAAATTACCTCAGATTCCACTGAATTATTGGACATTTCGATCCTTTTTAAGGAAAGTCAAAACCACAACTCGAATAACAAAAAAGTAAAGGAGCAACATATAGTAACTACCAACATATAGAAGCGAAAACTTACTGCTGCTTCTTTAGTGGGAAACGATACCATTTAAATACATATGTAATGTAATATATTTTTAAGATAATTGTGCTATTTAAATAGCCACTATTGTTTATAAATATTGTTACTAGATTGTTTTTACCAAGCAATGTATTTGTATATAACTATTGCTTTTATTATTCCAATAAAACATACTATGAAATCAAATAAAATTAAAATAAAAATATTTTAGACTGACACTGAGAACGCATAGACACTTCTGTATATTTACTTCAAATATCATCTAGTTTTATAAGGTTTCGGGTTAAAATGAATGACGTTAAATAAGTATATTTAATCCAGTTGAATATTAAGGTCGACTAGATGTAAAATCTGGTTGATTACATCAGTACTTATTAAAATTTAATACTGAATTAAAGAATACAAATACGTAACATATTATTACTTAACAAAGGTCGGATGTTGTGAGGAATAGGTTCGGAATATTGTGGATTGGAAATAAAACAATATATATCAGGCTCTTACATTTATTTAATAACAATAATCCTGCAGAAAGCATAAGCCCAATCTGTTATAAAAAGCATTAACGGTGTATAACTGGAGAACAATCCTTTAACTTAAGGTATTCCGTCTAAATATGACACTAATATTAATCACCCCGGATTTGACCATAAACATAGATACCACATACCATATGTATGTATGTATGTATGTGTGTGTGTGTTAATAAATGTTCGGACTGTATATGAGATAACGTCTAAAATAATAATAAATCTAAGGAGAGTAACATTGTCTATATAATATTTATATATCTGCAACACAAACAGTAGCACCAAAATAGCTCTCGTGTAATATAGAATATAAATGCCCGGAAGCAGTGTGTGTATATATGTGTGTGTAAATACAATGTAAAGGCAGATTCACAATAACCTACAACTGTCATTGTAAACATATATATATATAGAACAGAACATTATTCTACAGATCAAATAACAATGTCGACGACTACAGTCGGTCTACTGCCTCTAGCTACAGCCAAACATATAACAGAGAAATGTTAAATATTCAATCAATATGTTCCGCATCTAAATACAAATGGCATACATAATTAATTGTTAGTTTATAATTGATTAATATAAGGCCACATTTACACCAAACATATTTGGTTCCCGTAATAAAATAGCGAACTTTTTAAAACATCTATAAAAACTTTAAATTTTTCTAAAAAAATATTTGTGAAAATGTAGTTTTTTTTGTTTTCATAGTTATTATGAATATCCACATGTATGTGTGTGTATACATACTCGTCGTACTATGTTGTTTACATATACTGTGCAATACTGAAGGGATAGAACTGTCAGTAAAATGGCGACGGGTACAATAGTTCAGCAAGTTATTGCAACTTACCCTATATAATAAATAAGCTATTCCTTATCCAGTATGGCGAAATACATTCTGTGATATAAAAATAATAGTTTGTTAAAATAAATATGTATTCAAGTGTAACGATTATACGGTGACGGATAAGTGTTTGTGTACATAGTTATAAATGTGATAATGTGTAAATGTCATCATAACATAACCTAACATATAAATGTGTATGTAAGTGTTCTTGTTGGTGATTGTAGAGGAGTTTATATCAAATATTCTGTCTGTAAGTGTATGTGTATGTGTGTGTATAGTGTGTTGTGTATGTGTACAACTGTCAAAGTGTATATATGTATATGTGTAACATGTTTAAATGTGTGTTAATGTAGTGTTCACACTAATACAGACTCACTCGATACCAAACATACACAACTACACGTTGGTACTACACATATTTCTATATAAAAACTAAATTGAAAAGAAAAAAAGCTCTACTGTAGTGAGATGTTTGTCTACAGTTACGTGTTTGTGTAATACAAAACGAAAAACGATATATAATATAGAAGAAGGAAATTAAAAATACATGACATATACCACAAACTACATTATCTATTCCTGGCTCTACGGATGATACATAGATTTAAGAGTTTCGTTTTAACATTATTATTCGAGCTTGCGAGACAGAGAGATTCATATTATATTTATATGAAACATATTAAGAGATGCGAGATGTTTACATGAATCTCTCTTTGGCGCATTCGGGACAGATGATTTTGTCCTCATCTGTGATGAAGCCACGGCCCACCAAGCTGGTGGAACAACTGGCACAGATGAAGCAATCGTTGTGCCAGTGGCGGTCCTCGAACGAGATGAATCTGGTGCCACCGATGCCGGTGATTGGCTCGGTGCAAGCGGTACAACGCTTGGCGAACAACTTGCCGAAGCAATCAGCACAGCACGGCTTGTCGTCACGGCTGGTGAAACGTTGACCAGCCAGATTCTTGTTGCAGTGGGTGCAAGTGAAGCACTCCCTGTGCCATGGTTCGTTCTTGTAGGTCACACCACCGCTCTGGATGGCCTATGTACACAAAGAAATCAATCATTTACTTTACTAGAATCTTGCATCATAGTGAAAATACTAGTTTACGATTTATAATATTTTAAACTATCAGTCTATATATAATCTGTCAAACTATCAGTCTAATTATAATTTGTCAAATTATTGACGTTTGAGGTTATAATCCAGTACAAGCAACTATTCTTTGCCCGCTAATGTGACAACACGCAACAATATTTATAAAATCCTAGCATGCAACCAAACTAGCATTTCGGTGTTGCGGGTTGCTGGAATTTAGGCTGTAATTTGTGTGGCTGACCTTGTTGCACTTGACACAACGGGTGGCGAATTTCTCTTCGTAACAACCAGCGCAGTAGATGTCCTTCTCACGGGGGATGAAGCTCTTAGTGCCAATGGGAGTCTCGCACTTGCAACACTTGAAGCACTGCTCGTGCCACTGCCTGTTCTTGTACTCCATCTTTTTGGTTCCTTTAGTAAAAGAATTTCATTAATATAGAGCACTCAACACAACATCACACTATATCCCAGTTACCCAGTGAATATAGAGCACACTTAATTATATTATTCAATAAATGCGTTATATTTCGAGAAAACAAGAGAAAAAAATATGATACCGGATGTGTTGTCATAATTCATGTTTAAAATGACACATTTGTTCCCATAAACTAACCAACATTATAACTTTGAATATGAAAGAAAAATTCAAGATATACGTTAAAAGGTTTTGTAAAAATCAAGGTCACACAGTGAAAATTGAATAAAAATTTATCAGTACAGGGAAAATTGGGAGTTAGGCTGTACCAGGTGCCGTATCGTGTTAAAAGGAAATTATGAAGAGTCGTTAGCAAATTTTACTATTTTAGTTCTTAGGTGAGCACGCAATTTCGCAACTGATTGTCCAAGAAAAGACGAATTTCTTAACTGCTAGCCGTAAAACCAACACCTTTACGTATTAATATGCAATTAAAATTAATATTACTCAAGGTATACTTAAATTTAATAGTTCTCATATAATTATAAAGTATGTATTTAAATTCTCATAACAACATAATTTGTTTGTTAATCAATTAAATACGATTCGTGATAACAATAAATAAATACAATTTAATTGAAACTGTTTTGTCATGTACATTTCAATTAATTATCTTATTAATAATAGTTCTATTGATACTAGTGTGACAAGTGTTCTAATTTGTTGACATATTCGATATTTAGTTTATTTTATTTTTGATATTTGCTATCTGGTTTTATTAATTTTTAAATAACCTTCACCTAAAAATCTGTTCAATAACAATAAATTTAGTTATGTAATGTCCTTCGGCAATTAAAAACCTACGTCGGTTTTCTTTGTATAATTAAGTTAATCTGTTCAATTACCACACGCACACGCACACGTATGGTTTATATATGAAATTATGAGATGATACAGACGTACCGCCAGACATGCATTTGCATACCAACAAATCTTATTTTTGTCGAGTGCACGTATGCTTGCATATATCATATATGCTTCGTGTTGTGTGATTAGATACAAGCACCGGTTTAAACCTACATGGATAACGCCTACTCGAACTGTAATTGAACCGGCAAACATCCCATATGATTTCTAACTTGCATACAGGAGTGTAATACTAGATTTTACTGCAAATATTTTAAGTTAAAGACAGTATAAGCACTACAAATTACATTCTGTTATGTAGAATATACATTTGTTTTGATGATGAAGACTTATTTGTTTATTATGGGCTACGCAAGATCATTCAATAACACGTCGAGAACATCTGATATGCATAAATGTCTGATTTATGAATATTAAAAATGACAACTTGATTAATTCTAGCGACTATTTATAGATCTGACATAAGAAATACATGTGTCAATGTTTTTTTTATTATGACGAATTAAAAACTAAATATATACTTTGCATATAGTTTCAATTTAGTTAAAAATTTATTTTTATACAAAGGTACGATTTGTGTGTTTCTCTCCCTGCGGCCGGATCTGTACATGTCGGTGAACTGTCACCGGCCCCATGTACAACACAGGGAGGGACGCAGGGGCAGGGTGGTTCTTGTCTTGTGTCCGCCAACCTTGATTTCACACGCACACACATATATATATCCATATAACCAGGTCAATGTGAGAATATTATTGACTGACGAAACATACTTATTACTGTGTCTGTTACTTTTTATCGAACGACTGATGGTGAATGAATTACGGTTTAGTCATAGGTCGTAGTGTTTATATGCCCGGTGTCCACAAAAGGAAATCCTGACTGACATAAGACAGGCACCCCGCAACAGTTTCCATATTTGTACACAAATACCAACAGCAGCGGTTACATGTAGCTGTGGGCAAATTTAGTCATTCACTATGATTCTAATTAAGCACAAATTTGTTGCAAGAGAAAAACATTTCATTGACGCGTTTATTCAATCAAATGTAAATGAATCTATGCGAATTAATTTATCATATTTTCAATAAGCAATATTATCAATTATGTGATTCAAGTAACAACATATTTTTGTTATTATATTAAGTTGTTTTCAGTTTTTCTAGTATATTAAATGTATCACACATCTGCACAAGCATACACATAGTTCAAGCACCTGGTGCAGAAGCATTCGCGTCTCCCAGCGCGCATTTTGTTCCCATACTGCATTTGAAGGGGGTCTTTTCGCCCGGCACGAACATACTGAGTACAGCGATATCTTCATTGTTATCTTTGGCACGTTTTATTCTTTCTTCACCCACTGTTTTTGTTGTTAACTTTAGTCTCGTTTTGAACTGATCACTGAGCATATCGGTTGCCATGATTAATTTATATTGCCACTCACACAATTAATCGAATTAAATCAATATTAAAACAACGCGATACAACTTGGAAGTAAGTTCTGCTGTGTTTATCAACACTATGATGTGTTTACTTGAACATAACCTCAACGTTTGACAGCGCGGGAAGCTACGAACTTGTCCGAAGCAAGGAACAAACTATACTGAGTTGTGGAGTGTTGCTCAGAGAGCAGAAGAGATCGCCGTACCATGTTCGAAGGTTGTTCACAACCTACACACGCGATTTCTGTATTTTTCCCCACATGGCATAAGTATTTATGTATGATGTGCGACATTTCTCATCGTCAACAGACGGTGTATTAGTATTTTAACAACACGACAAAGACTTTCCATGTTGATTAGTACATTCTATTATCTTCCTGATATAAATTCATTTCTCAGACAATGTACGATAAAAAACACATTGTTGAACAGTCGCAGCATTAAAAAACGATCACCATATTGTCGAGTGTTAAGGATTAAATTATCTTTTGTATTAGGCAAATTAATATTATTGTTTTCTTTTGACAAGCAATTTAACAATGTAATCATGTACAGTATATACACGTGCCAAAAATAATTGTATTGAAAAATGATTTCAAGCAATGTGAATCATGTTACATATTGCATATGTTAAACTTGAACGCCATATATTTTTGACTGTCGCCGTGTAAAATGAGTCACAACATTATAAACCAACAATATTTCCCAAAATGGTAATGATTTCTGCGTGAATACAGAATACATTTACAATTATATCTAGTGGCAAATATAGATGATTATTACAGAACCAAAGATAGACACGTATGCAATGAGCGCAAAATATTTACTTGTTCATTTGGTGCGACACGTATTTGCCGATTGTGAAACATTTCTAAAAATAGTTAATAAATAGTTAAAAATATACGGACATCGGCAACAATACGCCGTATTTTAGATTTTAGCATTTATGCACAACTGAATTTTCAGAAGCCCTATAAAATAAATATTTTTGAAGGTCAAAGAAATATTAGAAATATATATATATAGTTGTTTTAAAATTAGAAACAATTCCAGTATAATCTATAAACACAAAGATTATTCGACGTTATTTGCCCTTGAATATATTTTTATTTGTTTGATCAATAATTTCAATATTTACTGTAAATCCCAAAAAGTTAAAATGCCGAAGCAATGAACTCATCATACGTAATTTTATTTTTTAAAAGTCAAGTTGCTCAACGGCTATTAAATAGGTCATTGTAAAAAATATAAAATGTTTAATTTTAATGTATTTATACAATACAGTATGTACATACAGAGATTTCAAAACTAAAAACAACTCTTTGTTTATATATTGTATTTAGAAGGTAACGTTGGGGAAAAATAGTATGATATCATCATCTTATAAAAAGAAAATATTACAGTTACTTTATATAAAAAAGTGTGTACATTATATATATGAAAGTAGATATAGTTTATATGTTTTTATCTCCGTATATAGTCCTGTTTAATACATATAATCTAATGTATATTAGTTTCAAAAATAGAAAAGTAATCTTGAAGAATGATATCATCAATTTGTTTTACAATTATTCATATCTTTAGTACACGTTTTGCCTTGTAAAATTAAAACAAAAATATATTTGAGGTCGTTTAATTAAAAAATAACATTCATCAATAATATTTCTTATAAAATAATAATATAATAGTTAGTGTCAATTTCAAACAAACAAGTTAGGAATGATATAAATAATGATGTCATCCTTTTATTATTATTTCGCGGGTACATTCTAGCGTAGTATGTTGATTTTCGTTTTTGGATCAGGGTCGTTAGTACGTGGTGCGAATGTGAATGTTGTCAAATATTTGAACAGTGCAATATGTATTGGTTAGAATTGTGACAGTTTGTAAAATGGTCCTCATTTCATACCATGTGCTTCTGATTAACAAGACACCCACATACATACACACGCGCGTTCTGCATATTTATATGACATCAGCTAATCGCGATTGAATTACAGTTATTACGCCTTAAAATCATCTTATTAATTATCAACAGTACCAATTACATATATCTCTTGTTCTACATAATTTATACTTGTTATTATTAGCATATACCAGCAAACAGGTATATATATGTCTGATTATTTAGCAATAAGTTTATCTTGAAAATAATTTTACATCAACAGATTCTTGCTACTTGAATTTAAGAGAACGACAACCACAGAAAAAAAGTGACTCATATTTCATTTCAAATATACCAATAATGAGAAACGCGTGTCCGTAGAAAATTTGCAAATTATTCCTGCATTACAACTTACGGTACATGTAATAATCATACTTGAATCATATCAAATTAAACTGAAAATATCATTTAAAAATGTACATAGAAAATCAGAACATATTTGCTATTAGATTAAATATAATTGATGACAAGTTTTTGACACAAATTAGATTGGATCAGTCACGCATAGTTTTGACGAATTACAAATGTTATTATTCGTTGACAAGTGAAATATAGGTCACATTGTGTTAGTGTCGTGAAATATTTGGAAAATTAAACTTGAATAAATGATGTAACCTCCTACTATATAAGCGGTGCCCCCGTCATACCGCCTATGTAATTTTTTCATTTGTCAAAGGCAGCATAATGAATACTGATTAATATGAACCTATGTAGGTTCAAGACAGCTCGGTCAAATTAAATTGATAGAAATTATTTTTGCAAATTTGAAGTTACAATAAAGCTAATTATTCATCGACGTAGTCAATTATAATCAAGGATTGTTATTGTTTTTCAAAATGAATAAACAAATTAAATCACTAGTTTGAAATCGGATATTATTATTTAACAAATGACATTCGTAAATATAACCTTCAATGAATATCAAAGTTGGATAAGGAAATATATACATGCGTTTTTAAAATCATATAATATTTATATGTGTAAATCAATGCTGTTGATGGAATATTATGAATATTCACTACGTGTGTCTTATGAATTATTGGCAACAAATTAATATGTTGTTTATGCAACATATGCTCATGCTAATATTGTTTAATACTTTAATGAGGGTTCGTAAATATATATTTGTATGAAATTGTGAAAAACTAAACGAATTTCTTTTAGTCCCATTGAAATTCCAAGAAATAAATTGGCACATATACTTTTGTATGACAAACAACAGACAATAAGTTGACACAATGACATCAAAGGACATATGGCATAATATCG
This sequence comes from Calosoma granatense, assembly GCA_022063505.1. Lineage (NCBI taxonomy): Eukaryota > Metazoa > Arthropoda > Insecta > Coleoptera > Carabidae > Calosoma > Calosoma granatense. The sequence continues at coordinate 1,158,158 of JAGJTL010000183.1, read as the reverse complement.
TGTAGGTTAGAAGATGATTTGTTGTGTACCACGTGATATTGCCGGATATTTGATAAGTAAACAGGTGTTGGAAATAAACTTGGACCACAGGTATACACTGTGTGTGTGTGTGTGCTGATAAATGCGACGACGTATAAGAAATATAATATTGCATCATCAGCTATTTAAGTCTGGTGTTCTCATCGCAGTGTGCTGTGCCACTCAACAATATACAAAGGCCACTTAATTACTAGTTTTATATAAACATGTGATATAGGTAACTGATAACGAGTACATTTCTTCAATAATATTACTTCATACCCGTGTTCAAGTAGTTATTACCCAATGCAATTGACTGAATGTAAAATATTTAGTGAATTTTCTATAGATAGAACACACATGTCACGTATCATATATGAACCTTGGATATGGAGACAATTATAGTATAAATATGCACTATCACTCCGTGACACACACATCATTAACACTTTCATCATAATCAACATAACCAACATATGATAGAATGACAGGAGTAAACATTTTCAGAGCCACTGATAGTACTACCAACTGCGTAAATTAGAATTCTTCTTCTTCTTCTCCAATCATTGTTTACATGCCTCGTGCGCGTTGTTTGTTTTAAAACACAGGTAAATGTAACTAACACACCACCTTTTTTTATTAGTTTTAACTTGTTATGATAATGCAAGCGTCTGTATTTTTTCAACGGCTGATGTTAAGTGGGCAGCTATTTGCTTACAAGATGATGTAACATAATCAGCTCCAGTGTGTTTGTGAAATATGTGTTTCCTCAAATATACACAGGAGAGAAAAGTTTCCAAAATAACAAACATAAAACTTTTAAAATATTGATACACGATGACGTAATGTGTATCTATTTTTATAGAATTGCAATAAAATTAAAACATAAATAGACATTATACTATCAAATGTCAGATTACAGTCAAAAATAGATCGACGAACATAAATTGAAGATTAAAGTAGCATACGGCACTAATTGCTAACTACTAATAAATTACAAGTTTAAACGGCTTGAATCTATTGATCAAAATGAAAACAAGTGCAACATGTAACTGTGTACTCGTTTGTGTATATTATTAACTTTGGGATAGTGAACTGTTACAACGGTCTGCAAGTATAGGTTATAAATAATCTGCTACAAATGCCGCAGAGGACTAATTCAGATTTTGTTGGCTGTTCGGATGCGTTGACTATAGATAACTTCGTTCTCAGTCAATGGACTTTCCTACGGAATGGCATTCTGACACAAATGTAATTAACTATATGTTGTGTCTCATTTGACAGGAATGTTTTACTTCCGTTCTTACACATTTGTTTTTAATATTCTTCAAAGGACGAAAATTAACTTATATCCTTAACGAAAACGTTAACACTATCCACTGCACTAACGAGATACTTGTGTTGAAATAATTGAAATAAAGCAAAAATATAAATTTTCGAAGAATATAGAAATATGTCAATGATGATTTTTATTTTTCTCATATGGCATTAACTTGGAAGTGTGGAGTATGAGATGTAAAGAATGTTTTAATAAAGGATATGTTTGGACTGGAACTTACCAGCATGGAAGATCTTGCTGCATCCATCGCAACGTGAGGCGAATTGTTTGTCGTAACAATTGCCGCAGTAGATTTTCTCGCCCTTGGCGCCGAATTGCTTGTCCACGAGGGACTCGCTGCAAGTAGTGCATTGGAAGCAGGCTTCATGCCAGTGCTTCTCCTTGTACGACAGATCCTAATACACAAACCAACAAAATACAACATTATACTTTGCTTTCAACATCAACAATAATATCAACCTTTCTTATGTCTCTCTGTACAAGCAATAGATCATTGCTTTCAACATCAACAGCAATATGAACCTTTCTTATGACTCTATGTACAATATGCAATGATATATCTTTAAAATAAGTCAACACAACTTGCAAGTGAGTCAACAAGCATTCTTTACAAATAATTTAATAATTATCTAGCAGAATGTTGATTGGTTTATCTGTCATCTGACGTGTAACTAAATCAGTGGAAAATTACAAGTAGAAGCAGGTGTTTCAAAACTGATAGTTGATACTTTATCAAGGAACTCTAGTCTCTGAGTGATTGTATATTTTCGTGGAACAGATGAAATATGATAACTGACCGGCTGCGTATGTAAGTATGGTGGTGTGTGTGTGTGAATATGGAATAAGTTTTACCTTGGAATCAATGCCGATGATCCTGTTGCACTTCTCGCACGTGTTAGCGAACACCTGCTCGTAACACTTGACACAATATGGATGTTCATCGCGCAGAACATACCGCTGACCGGTCAGGCTCTCATCACACTGCCAGCAACTGAAATGCTGACCATGCCAATCCTTCTCCATGGCATTCGTGTATTCAGCACTGAAAATCAACTGTAAAACAAAGAGTAACATTAGATTTCAGCATCGGGCACAACTGATAGCGATCATGTACAACTATTCAACGAGAGTACCTTTGAAAATCATTTTAAAACCAATGCTAACATTTTAAAAAGAATTAACTTCTTTATTTGTACATTTCTCCTAATTCAACTTGGTTATGAGGCAAGATTCTTCCATTATGAAACAAATTATTGGATTTCTAAATGACAGATTTTATTCGTATGTATTAAATGTGTAATTTCTAAAATACAGTGTAAGATCGTCACATCTACTTTCCATTAGATTCGTTTCCATTATAAAATATTTTGGCGCATGACAGATATTGCTCGTAGGAACAGATACAAAAGTTACAAGTAACTGCATAACTTGGTAGCTGTGCGTTTGATTTCAATATATGTACACGTATAGAATTAGCGTCTAGGCTCTTCTAATATGGATTATTACAATATATCTTTGGCCGCGCACAGATATTTCAGTAAGCGCGCGAAATCTGACGCGGGAAGTCCCTGGTACGACTGACATACACCACTTTGGACACACAACAAACACTTTGTATAACACACTAGTGTATATAGTATACCTTAATGTTAGTCAGGGGTACGTGCTGGGCTGGTCGTGACAGATCACAGCAGGGTAACGCGGGGTGCAAACCACCCTGCATACCCTGAAGTGATCTATAGATCAACGTAGGTCCAGCAGCACATACCCCTCGCCATTGGTACGTTGAATCTCAGTGATCTCGGTGCCCTGGTCGCTGGATTCACGCCTCTTAGTGGTCTTCTTCACTTTGCGTGTTCTCTTCTCGGTGATGGTGAAGTTGACTGCTTCTACGTCCGCCATTGTAAGTGTATTGCGCGTTACTGTTAACGTGTATCAGAGTAAAGACCAGCTACTGAGCCTATGTTGCTGTTCAGCGGAAGAAGATGTTGATGGCGGTGAGGGTTTGTCGGTGTGAACTAGACGTTCTACCGGTCGCGACGGGACTGCAACGCTTACTGAATTGTGCCAGATGGGTAAACGGGGTAAGAAGCTATGCGTCCGTTATTTTTAGCGGGTGATATGGAACGGTTAGAGTGGTTGGTGCCGCGTGCAATATGCGAGAACACATCGCTTCTGGATTTGAGGTGGGTCGATGTATATTCCGCACGATTCGGAACACGTCAAAACAACGATGTAATCTTTGGTGGTTACCGGTTACGGCAGCTGCCACCATATACTCACACACACATACATACGTAAAATTCAGTATTACACAGTACCACACCCAAATCAACTTTAGCCAAACTCAGTTTCCATTTTGCATTTGCTCCAGGACATCGAGAAACTATCGAAGGTGAAGCCACTGTCGGTTAAACACTAATTAAATAATATGAACATATAAATTGTAACGAACAAAATATTAATTCATAATCATTGTGTAAGTGTCGTTTAAATAAATTTATTTTTGTAACAGACTGAAAAGATGTCAGCATTATAAATATCCAGTTTCTGATATAATATTTTGGTTGTATATCAATTACACATTCAAGTAATAATAAATATTGGATAGAGTTCCAGTGTTCAACACAGTTTATTAGACTTTTAAACTGCAGACAATCAAAAATAAGAAAAAAAAAGTGTTGTGGTACATTTAATATGTCAGAGAGAGAAATATATTGGAACGTGAGAGTTACAGAATTGTGTTAGATGCCAACATCTTGCAGATGCGTCCTAATTTTTGCACACACACATACAATTATTTATATTTGGCACTCTGCACCAATAATATCTTGCAGAATATAACTTAATATAAACATGAATTTATCATTAATTGGACATATGTTGAAATGTATGAATATATTTGTACTTTTTCTTGTATAACTGAAATCTTTTGCTATTACAGCTTTATGAAAAATCTGTATAATTAGTAATTAAAATTCTAATAATTACAAACTTTAAAGACAAATGTGTATATTGATTTAACAATAAATTATTTTTATCTATTTGAGAGTCAACGACTTATTGGCGATTCTAAAATTGTGAACATAAAAATAATTCATATTCATTTTTAAACGACGCAAAAAACTGGCACTAAATTGTAATATTTCGTATGCATTCACAAATCAGTGTCAAGTAGCTATGTGCAAAATGTGGCATCGATATACGATTAAAAATCTACGAATTTAACAATCTGTATCAAATTCGAAAGAACGTTGAATATTCTCGGCAAGAATAAATAAATATATAACAAGAAATTACAGTCCATTTTGGCTAGTGTTCTTGTGTATTTCAAGAAATATAAATTTTCTTTAGACTGTTTTTCTTTATTTTGGACACACTATAATAAAATTTAAAAAATAGATATGTAAAAATATTTTATAAATGTTCAGCAAACTGAATATGAAATGTGTAAAATAAACTTAATGTTCAGCATACTGAATGTGAAATGTGTAATTGTTGAAATTAATTTAAATTAATATGTATAACGTATTGAACTACCTACTGGTACTCATCAAAATTGAAACATAATTTGGCTTATGGCCACAATATGACACTACAAGTTATTTAATATTCAAGACACTTATTTAATTTACGCTTATCTTGATAAGCACTCTTTCAATATGCTTTATGTATGATGCAAACTGTACTGTCCTTACTAGCTCAAGACGTTAATGATTTATGGCTACCAAATTAGTTGCGCAATTACTGATAAACATTAAATATATGATTAATATTTATTTTTTAATTATATATACTGTCATATATCAATAAACATGTATCATTTATCTGTTCAAATATTAATTATATAGTTCTATTTGTGATATATTTCCTATCAAGGTTGTAACTGTTATTATCAATAGATAGTTTAATTAATCGGTTTTGCATTTATAAATGGAATATGCTTTGGCGTTTCATAGTTGCATACACATCTTATTTTCACTTGCGATGAGTGAAATACCGCGTAATTAGCCATTTCGTTCAATTGGGCACCTAGCCCAGCATTGCGCCAAAAATAGCACCTTTGAATATTTAGTTCAAGTGGTTATAATATACTGTAACACATATTTGTACAAAGAATATTTCTGCTACGACATCCTTCTACAAAAAATGTATTACATTGAAGAAAATATTAAATGATTATTACTATTTCTTAAATACGTATGTATGTAGATAATAAATTCGTCTGTAATATGTTGGCAAACTATTAGAGAGTAAAAATATATAACGTATTTTATTACCTATGTTTAAAGAACATACATATTAACCACCAAAAACTAATTCTACATGTACGAAAATGTCACATTCGAAATATGATTCATGAATATTTGTACATGTACACAGTATGTGTGTGTGCATGTGACGTTCATATTTTAAAATTGTCAAAATTTTCTACGAGTAGGCGTTGCTATATTTATGCTTTGAATCACAGTTTATAAAATCAGCGCTAAAAACATATAGAACAAATGTAATATGTCACATATTATGTCGAAATGATTGCACATTTTACTTTAAATATACAAGTGAGCCATGGAATATATAAATGAAACATATATTTTCAGCAAAACTTGACGTATTGCGAACACAAAACAAAATTACGAAATTTATTTCTTGCGCGGGACAGATTAATTTTGCAAATTAATTTTAAACTATTATCATCTGCAGTCGTTGTAGTTTAAGTTTTAGAATTTTCTGGAATGCATTATATTTCAAAGTCAGTGACACGTGAAATTAAGTTGTGTTTTGCGTTAAACGTCAGTTTGCGCAATAAAGAAAATGTATTCTTGCTGCACTAGCGGCGCACAACGGAAATATGTCAAACTACACGATATACAAAGCTAGTGTTCACTTGTAAATGTTTTTATCTAAAATAAATATCAATCATAAAGCTATACTTTCTTATGGTGCATCGAGGAATAATCTTGGAAATTAGTTAATTACAATATTGGAATGTTAAACGTTATTTTATAAAAGAATTTGTATATAGTTGTGTGACAAGGCCTCGCACTATTTGGCAAACGAAACAGGGACACTAAAAACTAAATAAAAAGCTTTAAAAACGAATATAACCCAGTCTTGAAGCAGGCTTGTTCGTGTCAATCATGTATACAGTGTTTTAACAGAAAATTAAAAATAGACTATTACATTAGTGCGCAATTTAAACACAATATTTCAATACAATGTCATCGCTCAAAAAACTAACCTCAAACTAAAATATGTGTATGTAAATATCATTTCATTAATTTAATGTATCCGTGTGCAGGCTTTGATCATTTTTATGACAATGTGTTATTGTGAAAAAAGCCATTTAGTAATTTCAGAAGGTGTAAATATTATTGTGTTACCGTGCAGAGCGACATTTGTTTATCTAAAATTAACGTAAGCGACAGACACACGAACTACGAACAACTGTCATTTGGCAGAATGCCATCTAGTGAGAACCGTGTGAACACTGTGCGTGCCTTCAAGTACTTTGGTATAACGCGTTGTGATTAATGAATTCATTACGATTAAACAGCGATTCTCATTCGATGAATGAACAAAACATGATGTTGCTGTTGTGTTTTCTTGTTTTTGTTTGAAGACTAGCTAATTTGGTGTTTCTAGAACTCGAGATTGTAACTGTAGAAATTATAAAAGAACTGACAATAAAATCTGTTTCTTAAGGTGTGTTTTCAATGCGTAGCAACATGTAACGTGTTTATGTGAATTGTCTTTTTTAAATAAATAAACTTGCATACATATAACATTTGGCAAGAACGCAATTTCATTTCAAAAGTTTTAGTATATTGTTCACGCAATGATTTTAACGACACCTTTTAAAACACAAATATAAAACATTTTTTCCTCTGTAACCTGACACTACGCACCGCTAAAATAATTTTTTTCGTATTTCTATTTCGAGTACAAAAGTAACGTATACTGTTTACTAAAAGTTACTGCATATTTGATGGTGTACATATGGGGTAGACACAATGCCAAACGAAAGTTTATGAGCACTGAATGTCGAGAATAAAAGTTTACAAATGACGAAATGTTACATTCTATAAAATATAATCTAGATCTTCCTTTAGTGAGTATGAATACATGTATATCTGATTATGATGATAAGTTGTCAGAAAATTTTGACAGTTGACATATAGGTTAATCGCTTCTTGCGCCAATTACGAAAATTTCTAGACATTTGGCACCTGCGTTGGCCTTGCAGTTTATAAAGTTTTATGAGCTGCAATGAAAATTCCCTTGGTCGAATTTTAAATAAATTATACAAACATTGCTGTGTTATTTTTATATACTACTTCTAACTTAAAAATATCTACCTGAAATATATCTTAGGCGTACTAGATGTATGACAGTTCTAATTTCTTTATACTTCATAAATGGTTGTATATATTTTATAGAATAAATATTTCTAAAGATCAACTCGTATCTTTGCTAGAAGATATCTGAGTTATAAATACTTGTACTGACAATTGAAAGGACAGATCAAAAACTTAGATCTACGGTCAGTATAAATAACACACACAAGAACGCAATCAAACTGTTAGTTGTATAGAAAGAATATGTCTCAAGTATGTTGGTATTTATTCAATGAAGTAAATATATAACAGTCCAGTGGTATGTACTATTATGTGTAAATGTCAACTAGTGCAGAATATAATCTGTTTAACAATACATCACTTATAAAATACTTGTCTAAACTTAATTAGTAGCAAACAGTGCACAATATCTTTTCAAATTTGAGCTTCACTACGGGGGTCCGTGATTTTAAATCCTTTTATGCCTCTTGTGCCTTGTCCAAGTGAGATTTTTTTTCTAGTTTTTCAGGATCCTAGATATTTATATAAGTTTTAATTATAAACCATTGTAAAATGGTAAAAAATGGAATGTTAATATTTGCAAAAAAAAATCTATAAAAACTGGCAATGAAGCACGTTTGTAATTAGCAACAGAATGAAAACTGAATTTACATTAACGCAATGATTATTTGAAAATCGCAAAATTCAAAAGCTATGTTATTGCTGAAACCAGTAGTTTACACAATCGGCAATACAGATTACAATTTATGCTATTCTACAAAAATATACAATGTGTCTAGAAAATGTAGTAGTGTTTCATGGTTTTGTAACTCTCAAAAATAGAAACTAAACTCAAACAAAATCCACTGCAAACGTTATTTTACCCAGAATGCCTGTGTGGCTTGCTTCGGGCTAATCTCACTGTTCGACAATCTTCTTGTCATCATTTCTCGATTCTGGACAACGTTAGCTTCTTCAAACGAAGTTTTCGACGCCCGACGAAGCGCATTTTCCACGAGTGTCGAAGGTGTTTCAGATGAAGAATCAGAACTGTTTTCAGTTTTGATGTCTGCTGTTGTGTCTTTTATGATTTCCGCTTTTGTGTCTTTATTTTCTTCCATACATGTCTTTGTTTTTTCGATTTCTATCGTTCGTTTTATTTCATCGACATTAGATAGTGTGTCGTGTTGAGCAAGTATTTGCGTTTCAGTTGTTTTTTGACCATCATCGGTATTATCCTGAGCTAATTGGTTAGTTGCAATAGTAGGTGATACTTCTTCAATTTGTTTAACTTCTAATGGCAGAGAAGAGAGATGTTTTTCTGAAATTTCTTCAACTGGAGTATGTAATTGCTTTACATTTTCTGATGAATTACTAATAGATTTGTGTGCAGTAACTATATGTGAATCTTGAATAGAAACAATGTTTTCCAATAATCCAATTTGTTCATTTTGTGTTTTTAATTCGTTTTGGTTCGGCGCAGAAACAGTTAGTTGACGTAATTCCTCGTTCTTCTTTACAATAACTTTGCTGTTGTTCATTTCTAATATTTCTTTATTCATAGTTTCTTCTACATTTTCATCAAGTTCCTTACTGCAAGCAGGTTTTTCAGATTCATCTAGTTGAATTTCCGCGTGTACATTTTCAATATTACTAATAGAATTTTCAACATTTGTTTTGACAATTGCGTTATCACTTTTATTTTCATCAGCCTTACTGGATTGGCCAATAATACGAAGAAATTTGTCTTTTTGTCCATTTGGTAATTCAGTGAATGATTCGTACAGTTTTAGAAACTCCGCTTCGCTGCTATGTACATCTTGTGTCGTACGTTCTGCGTGTATTAAAGATTGTGAAGAAATCTGAAGATCTTTTAAGTTTTGCTTAGGTTCAATGTCATCTGTTTTCTCTAATATTTTTTTACTCTGTACTATATCAGTAACATTATTTGGTTCTGAAGTAGATATATTTTTGTTACCATATGTTACACTCGTTTTAACTTTCCCAAATTCCGAACACTCCTCTGTACTTTTCGTTACACATTCTTCTTTCTTCGGCTGTTCAATTGCCGTAATGGAAACTGATGGTTCCTTTCGCGTTTGATCATCTTGTGTCACACTTGTTACATATTCCATTTTGTCTCCTTGACTTGTTCCTTTCACAGTTACCAATAACTGCACGGATATTTCCAGATCTTTCACCTTCTCGGTAAATGTTAAATTGGCTTTACCATTATCAGAACTGCCATCTGTCTGTTCTTTCGCGCCATCCTGTTTACTAGTATTCGGAGTAACTGAAGCTTCAAACAGAGTTTTCTCTTGTTTACTAACAGTAACCTTATTTTGATCAACTGATTGTGCTTGTGATAAAGTATCACAGTTTTCAGGTACAACTGTTTCTGTATGAATTTCATGCCCATTTAATTCGGTTGTTTCATTAGTAAATACATTGTCTTTTATATCTGAATCTTCTTCTGTTAAAGGAGAAATTTTATTTTCTTTCGTTTCGTGTTTGTCTACTGGATGATCAATTACTGGTTTTTTACCCAAGTCTAAATCCATTTCGTCCAGAGAAGTAAGCGAGCGGTCTCGGGAAGCTCTCGATGAATTAGAAGATGAATTGCGTTTCTTCTTAAAGCTGCGCCTACGGTCATCACACTTGGGTGATTTGACACCGTCCAGTGAACGAAGAAATGCTTCATCGAATTTAGTTTCTTCTGTATCATCTGTGATTCCGAACAGCGTCTCAGGATATGGGGATGGCTGTCTAGGACTCGTAAATGGTTCATCGATATCAGTGACAGTTAAAATCGATTCAGTAATACGTCTTACTTCCAAATCTGTTTCTGATAAGGGTTCGCTTATATCGGATTGGACAGAAAAATTTGGTCCTTTATTCCAGAAATCCTTTGGTGGTACTAGTTCGTTTTCTACTGGTAGAGGTTCGAATGGTGGAGGTGTCAGTTCATTTTCTACTGGTGCAGGTGTCTGTTCATTTTCTAATGGTGAAGGTGCCAGTTCATTTTCTACTGATGGAGGTGTCACTTCATTTTCGATTGGAACTTCAACTGATATTACAGGTGACGGACTTCTCCGTTTTCGCAAACCAGGAGTGTATATTAGTTCCGTTCCAGTATCAGAAGGTTTCGCTTCTGGAAAAGGTGAAGGCGTTCGACTTTTATCAAGAACAGATGAGGATTTTCTAGTCCAAAATTGCTCGTCATTAACATGCTCCTGAATGGTATCAGCTACAACTTCTGGAATATTAATATTTGCTGCACACAACTCTGCTAAAGTCGGTGTGTCTACACCACAGACACTGTTCCTCGGTGCCATTAACGTGGTTTGGTTTGGTGTGCTAGTACCTGGAGTATGTGAGCATGACGGTGACGGTTGCAACAGATCTGTATTTTGCTCTACACTGGGTGTGTATCCATTATCCCACTGTTCAGGTTTCTCTTGCACGCGTACGGAACTCTTGGTACGTATAAGTTCCGACAGACTTTCAACATGTGAAGATTCGTTATTAGCTGATCCATTGCTTGGGCCTGGTTCGAATTGTAGGTCGTGTTTCCGTAGCTCGACCGCGTAATATTTCGCTATATCTCTTATGTTTGATTTACATTCGTTGTAGGCAATACCAACACGAAAGTGCGTGTAACATGCTATGACCTCTAATACACCGACGCACGTTACCAACACTGATAACAGCAATCCCATCTTGTTATGGATTGATAGGGCATAAATATGAGATCTGCGGATGTGCGGGGTGTTGATGGTTGTGAAGATGGCTAGTACATATGAATGATTGTTGGCTCAGATACCTAGGTCGGTTGGTTATTATTAAACCGTATGTCTTCGTCTACAGACGGACGTCTTCGTATGTAGCACACGACACTAATATGTGAGTGTGTGAATGCTCGCTCTGTGTCTTACTATATCTAACTGCTTTACCGTGATTGTTTAACGTAGGTCGTTGTTGTTTGTCCGTTCAAAATGATATGGAACTCAGTGGTGCACACTATATTTGATGGAAATGTCCGCACACACACACACGTGAAGCTGTCCGCGATGGGGGCGGTGCAACAAACGCTTCTATATTTAGAATCACATCGTCTCTTACTCGTTATACGGCGGATGGTTTTATCCACTGTTCGCGGAGGAAGACATTGGTGACGACGGCGTGCCCCCTAGGCGCGGGCCACAATTTTCAGAGGAAGCGCCGGCCGCACACAAGCAACACTACAAAACACGCTCCAAACACAGTATCTAAATATAAAGTGTACCGCTATTTCATAATATCACAGAAATATGTATGTATGTGTTAAAAGCACACGGGTTTCGGTGAAATTTCTCCCCGCCCGGCGGCGTATTTATAACGGTATATACGCAATATGTTCGTATTCGATTAGGACGGGGCCAGAACTGAATCGACGACCGGCGCGTCCGCGCGACACACAAACAAACACCGTGCCATAGCTATTGCGTCCCCCCGGGGGACCTGAAATAATCTATTACTTAACCCACCAGCCGCTCAACATACTTGTGCCTTGAAATCTAATTACAATCATCCCGATCCAATATCAATAATATCGTATAACAATAATAGTTACATCCTTCTACATAGTATTTCATTGAAAATGCATTCATACCATTATGCATTTCATACGAAAGATTGGAGATCCCTAGATTCGGGTACAAGGTACAACCAACTATTTGAAACACGAGGATCTATTGGCAAAGCAAAAACATTGTCCCACTAAACGGACTGGTTTGTCGTACAGAAATAGAATATTTACTAAGGCAAATCTGCGTAAACGTACGATGAAAGTGAAGGCAATATGAGTGAGGAAATTTGATGGAATCAACTTATACAATCATTAATACTTCAAAATAGGATTCATATTGGGAAAAATGTGTAATGAAAAAATGGATGTTATAGATTACACTATTTCATGTGTGTTCTTTTGGTTTATAGGTTGTTGCCAGCTCTTCTAAATATGGTTTATGTCTACGACAAGAAAAGAACTATAGGATAGGTAGCACACGCCAAAAATAAGTCTACTTGTAGAAAAAAGCGGCCACCGTTTCAGCGTGTATAAACGTTGTTAACAGATACAGAAATAACCATGACTAACTATAAATAACACCACAAGACGTTAATGTATGTCGCTTGTGTAATTAACAACACCAAGTACATTTGTAAATGAAAATAATAACTACAAACATCGTACAACAACTAATATGAGTTTCTGACTTTGAAATAATAAGGTAATCGGTAATGTTATTTAGGTAATTGGATTATATTTATATTCAATGTTGTAAATGAGATAATGCTGTTGATGTTTATCTGAGCTAATTGTTCTATATTTATTTAAGAATATTCTATTCAACATCGTCAGCAGAATGGCATCGCACACTGTGACGTTAGATTCGATGCATTTTTACACAAAAACACTTTTTTAACCTTAATTCTGGAATTCTGTCTTATTCGATTTTATATTTATATATACGTGACTAATTCATTTCAAGGTTTACTAGCATATATTTCTCAACTTGTCTTGTGTGAATTTGCAGTAACAAAAATCAATAAACCAATCTAGCAGATTGTTGATAAGTGACATAGTTAAATACAGATTGCAAACGTTTAGAAACTTGCCTGAGATATGTTGCTAATATATATATGTAAATGTGCAGATAATTAGTGCTCTAAACTGGTTCACTTTAAACTAATAATATAAAGTAACAAGATTAGCTAGAAGTGTTCTATTTAAAAAATAATGTCCACGTTTAATAATAATGATTCATTTCAATATCTAAGTGAGGTTATGTATACGATCATAATTGACATATGCTAGTAATACATTTGTCAATTTGATACAAGTCTGTAATATGACTAATACTGACGTTGGAGTCTAACTCTTCGAATTACTTGCTCGCAGTGTGCAAAATACTTGCACTAGATAATTAATTATATGTAGTTTCTACGAACTTGTAAAAACAAGTTCTACTAAATAACATTCGACGATCTATTTTAGAATACAATGTTTAATACAAACACACAGCTATTTATATGAAACTGGTAACAAATAATGAATTTAATGATTATTTAGAAATCTGTTTGGTAACGGACGGTGGGACGATTCACGTTTGGTGTTTCTGGTTTCAATCGAATACATTAATAGAAGGAAATGACGTCAGAGAAGACGATCTAGAATCGATACAGATCTGGCAGACTGCCACACACACAAGTCCACACGCGTATAGTTGTGTTGTAAGTGTAAGAAATAGTATATTTACTAAAGTGAGATAAACGTTAGGGAGAAAGAGAGCACGGCACAATTACACAGCGTAAATCGCCGGAACGTAAGTGATGCCAACCTTCAAATACCAGGTCACTACAGAAATTTAGTTATATCTGCAACGGGTGTTCTGCAATGCAATTTTGAATTATATATTTTGTTATATATAACCGTAAATTATATAACAGCCAGCAAGATGACAACATTATTTTTAAATACCTTTGTGGATTATCAATAACTTGCTGTATTTTTTAGAATATTGGATATAATAGATTGTTCTTTTAATGTACACCAGTATAAAACTATGCAATAACACTATTACTTTCTTATACACAGTATAAGGAAGTATCTGAATCATGAAAAAATCAATTGCGATATTTTAAATTCTATATACGTTTCTTTTCGTTAACTAAAATTGTCGCACACAGGCGAGAATATACATGCTGTCAACTGATGTCAGCACCTTATCACCACAAACATACGGTCCAAAACGAATCAACGATTTACTTAACGTACAGTTCGTATATCCCTACAGGTTCAACAGGTGTTTGAATAGCCTGCCAACAGGTGGAACACATATCGATACATGGTGCGCATGATCGTTGTTCGGTCAGTGCACGCGGTTGCAACTTGAGAATTGGTTTCGTGTGCAAAGCACTCCATTTTTGGCTACAGGCGTCGTCGTGAAACCGACTGCCGTCTGGTTGGGAGATATTGAGACGCTGTGCGTCGGGTTGCCTATAGAGTGATACGTCAATCGTGCAGTGATAGTGCAACATTGCCGTAGCGTGTGGTGCCGTGTGCAAACTGAACACGAAGGAGTTTTAGCATAAGCGGCACAACATTCACTTGCCCACACAAACGTACGCTTAACTTGAAACTGAACAGCCGATAAATATCAGATCATTAAGGGATGTTTATAATGCTGATAACAGATAATGACAATAGTAATTCCAGAGTATTTAAGAAATAAAATATTCTACATTTGAGGATATTATTTCAAGATTCTTTAAATATAAACTTACTTTGCCTGTTGCATATTATTTTCAACTAGCAAAAAATGATAGATATTTATAAAAATAATATTGTAGTTTAGCATGATGGCTTTAAATTTCTATTTTATGATCGTAGTAATTCTACAAAATAAATTGCATATTTTGGCTTTCGTACAATCGAGATAATTATTCGCAATTTTACTCATAAACTTCTGTGTAAACAGGCACTTGTTTTCGTATTAGATGCCAGAAAACAATAAAAATATAATTTAACTTGTCATAAACATGTACTAATTAATATATTAATTAGCATCTCAACTGGTAATTTTTTTAAATAGAAGGTATATTAAAAAATGTAATATTCCTATTAATTTCAGTTGAATTTTGCAATGTTATATTTACATTGGTATATTTAGTTTTGCCAATTTTAAAAATTACAATTACAATTAAATACATTTGCTATGAGACTACGTCAATTATTAGGAAATAAATAATACATCTGTACGATGATATTTATACACGAATGCCTCACATACATGTGAATGGGTGGCCACGTCACAAGTTCTAAAACCCACATATATTTAACAGAGACGTGTGCAAATATTTGATAAACGTTATATAGTTAGAAAAATCACTGATGAAAGAAATACTGTCTATATTTTAAATCTTACATCTTTATATAAGTTTATTATTATGCAAAACATATAATATGTAAACTTTATTTATTTTTATATTTTAAAGTTGGTAATGATTTCCGTTCAGGTACATACTAGATTGAAAACTATTTCAAATATTTCACAAGTTAAGAACAAATAAACAATGAGAATGTAATGTTGAAACTTACGGCAGATCGAAAACAGAAAACATATTTGTGTCATCATTGACTTGTAAATAATTTGTGTACCTACGCATTTTGTTAAATACTTTAGAATATTTCTAAAAGTATAATCAACAAGGGTTCTTGTAAAATCATATCAGAATAATTTTATTGCATTGTATAAGTGTTAAGTTTCTCTGAACTATTTTTATTTA
The DNA here is from genome assembly GCA_022063505.1 of Calosoma granatense. Classification (NCBI taxonomy): domain Eukaryota; kingdom Metazoa; phylum Arthropoda; class Insecta; order Coleoptera; family Carabidae; genus Calosoma; species Calosoma granatense. The sequence goes on along the minus strand of JAGJTL010000183.1, from coordinate 1,142,135 downwards.
AATATATATCATGTATAACATGTTCATACACCTACTAATATTTCACTAAAAAATGCAAAACTTATTTCAAGAGAAATGTACCTTGAACTTTGTGGGCAGAAGACAAAAGACATATTTTATTAACATAAACATTCATAAATTCAGTAGTCAACGAGTGAAGACATGGTGTTTATTTACATATTCATTTGTAAACCCCAATGTTACGAATCTGATTTACAAGAAACATTACTGTTATTTCATTGTATGTATGTACGAAAAACCATTACATTTAAATATAATGAATATCATATTTTAAAATTGACAAAATTTAAATTTAAATATAATGAATATCTATAACATTCGAAATCACTGTATGAAAATCCCACGGAATACAAATGTTTATATAAATTATACTATTCTTGTATTAATGGTAATCACAATGAAATCTAACAAATTTTGTAATACTTGACGTAACTAAGAGCAAGCGTAGCTCTAAACGAAAAAAACTGTTGTAAAGATCCAAGTACCAATTTATTGCAGAGGTCCATTACGTACATGTCTTGTAAATCTTATAGTTTTTCGGTAAGAAAAGTGTTCACTAACAATCTACTCAGACACGGAGTTATAAATATTTGATAGAGCATTCCTAAGTTGACAGCTAACAACAGTACACGCAGCGCTATCTAGCGAAACAAAAGTGAACGTTCAAACAGGACACTACCAAATGTAGCACCACTAGCGACATCTCTTAGAGAACTACAAAACTATGTTTTTGTAAAACAGTGCACTGCATTTTGAATTGTATAAATTAAAACCATTGTTATTAGGCTATTTTCTAACTTTTTAATTCTGTATAAGAGATAGTTTATTGCAAGAATAAGTAGTTTTTCTTGTTGTGTATCAATAGTTGTATATAATTATGTTTATAATTTAAAATAAGAGATGTTAGAACATACTCAATAAATATTTCATAACGATTTAAAGATCGTTGCAAATATTAAAAATTAAATCGTGTGATTATTCCACAACTAAAGGCAATATAATAAGATTACAAACATTTGAAGATACCGAATCCCGGTGGAGATTAAATTGGAACTAATACATTGACAAATATAAATATTACTCACCAACTTTGTACTTAAACAGACTGGCTTTGAAGCAGTTTTTCAAATACTGAAGCTGTCCTAGCTTGCAGCACGCCTACTTATACTGTTCAGACGCCATAAACTTTTAGCGAAAAAATCACTTTGAAATATTGTTAAATCTGATCTAATTCGTATTACAGTCTGACTGAATTTTGCAATTTGGCTGGCTGCACATATGAGCGGATGCGTTTGCGTAAATTTACTTACGCCTCCACAGCTAAATACGCAATATATGCGTGACAAAAATATTACGAGTCATCAACATTCTGTATCAAGTATTATCGCCAAATCAATAGTACAGATTTCAAAATTATGTTCACACGCGGCAGTTATTATTATTGATAATTATAAGTTATATGTCAGTTTGTGTTAGAAAATTAGTACAACTATAAAAGCAGTTTCTTTACAAGAGATCATCAGATGAAGATTGTTAAATTAATGTTTAATTACATCACTATAAACATAAGAAATGCAATCACTTACATCACAACAATGTTGCCAAATGTTCTGAATAACTGTCGGATGTAAAACACACACTTAAATAACACGAATGTAATATTTGTCGTACGATAGCAATCAACTAAATGTCAGATGAATCTCCCAAATACGACATGTTGTATTTGAAAATAGATAAACCGAGGTAGCGTCAAAAATAGACCATGACAATTACTAACTTAAGCAGCTGATTAATTAGCACAGCTAATTATACCATCGGATTCAAATTGCATCTTTTAAAATATACAAACCGCTTTTGATATTATGACTTTCATCTATAAAGTACGTTATTAATTTAAACATGTATAATAACGAATCTAATTAATTATAGTATAAAAATAACCGTTTTCTAAACTGCATTCTTAACAATATCTGTCATTGTTGTTTTAAAGTAAAATAAAGTAAGAATTCATTCTCAAATATACACTTTAAAGACAAACAGTTTATATATTTTTTAAATTTCAGACTATAGTTTATGAAGTAAATAATATTACATGAATGACACTTACCTCATCGCAAGCATTGCATCTTGGTTTCATGCGTTCAGAATAATGTCGGAGACAGTAGATTTTGTCCTGGTATTCACAGTAAGCCAGATCCACTAGCAGATCTTCGCATGTCGTGCAACGGAAACAAGCTGGATGCCACAGTGTCGACTGGATACGTGCTGCAGATACTGCTGGATATTTTGCATGAATTGGTTTGTCACACAGCCCACAGGCACTTTTCTGATTTGCAACTTGAGCTACACCAACATCCAGTGCAATCTCATTGCGAGATCTTATGAAATCCTAGCAAAAAAATTACCAAACATAAATAACAAAACTACAAAATAAACAAACTGAAATGTTAGTATTCTGTATTCTAGATTAATTCTTGTTCATTATAGAAAATATATGGCATGAATATTGTAAAACTAATATTAATTTGAAACATTTGTATCTTTCCAATATATCTGTTCAATTATATTAAAATCAATAGAGCTGTATAGAACTAATTTCAATTAACACAACATTGATTTTAGTTTTTTACTAATAGTAAATATAGAACTATCAATAATTTAATGTTCGCGCCGAAACACACTTATGCTGTTTGTTAAATTCAATTTAATTAAATATAATTGGATTACCAATAAAATACAGGATGGCGAATGTTTGTAAAATAAAGGGTCTGCTACCTCAGTAATGGGAAAGGCGTGATGCTATGTATGTATGTATGTATGTACTAATAGAAAAATAACATAATATCGTACTATAGTTTAGACTAGACTAGGATTAATAAAAATATGACAGGAATACATGTATATGAAATAATGCATACTTCATAACTAGACATATGTTCTGGTTTCAAATGTCTGCATCCTGAAGGAGCCAAGTCCTGTTTAGGAAGCTGAGTGACCAAACGCTGTTTACGTCTTTGTTCGCCCACCGAATTTACACGTGGTATGTCATCTTCAGTCAGACATGAAAAGAAGCGAGCGATCTGAAATACATTTTATGAATTAATACAAACAATAATTCAGAAATATCATCACGATTATTTAGTTTTATAATCAATGGCTAATAGTGATTTTATTTCTACAAGTTGCTCACCTGTTTTTCATCCAATCCGGGTGGTACCCATGCATATTCTTTGGAACGTTCCTCTTCTGGCACTGGGACAAAACCCATACGAACTCGGGCACCGTGTTCTGTGATTGTATTGTGTGAATCGCGTGTACATTTGCATTCTTTGCAGGTTTTCCTGAAAATTAAAACGATGGTTAAGTTTTTTATAACAATATACTTTCATGTTGCATCTGTATTAAACTGTATTATACGAATATGTGAATTAGTGTCAATTATA
>JAGJTL010000183.1:1118367-1131866 GCA_022063505.1 Calosoma granatense | reverse complement strand
TATATATATATATAAATTATGAAACCAACAAGCAATATGTTAAATTTATCACACTCCGTATATATGCAGAGAGCTATGTGGTTTAAAAGGCGACTGTGTCTGTTGGACACGCATTAACACCCATTAGAGCCACTGCATGTGTTTGGTTGCCAACAAAAACTACTCTTGCATGAATGACAGAAGCAGTTGTAATACATATATGATTGCGGCGCCGCGCAAGAATAAATTTTCAGTAACAAGACCATTCCTGATAACTATTCTGTAATACTACATCTGTACTACATATTCCAATATTCTCCATTCAACATTTTAGTATATTATAATTTGTTTATTCGTTTATTTGCATTGGTCTTAAAGCATCCAATATCTATATTATAATTTGTTTATTCATTTCGAGTTTGCAAAATAGAATTTCTTCATTCGAGACGAAGAATATTTCTGTTTATGTATATATCGCAACGTGCTAATGACTCTTAGATACAGTGAGCTAACAATGTATTTTATATTTAATTTACTACCTGATATTACAACGTATATTTTATTTTTAATTAATAAATTTTTGTGAAAATATTAAAGAATTACGATGCAAGTCCAATTTCCTCGTTTTTCCACACACAATGATCTACGTTACGCGCGGAAAAATTTCAAGAAATGTGTAAAAATATTTTGACGTGATTTTTCATTTGGCACAAAGAGAAAACAAAATTTGCCACATGTTAGTGAATATTTCTTTCAATGTCAACTATGATTCTCTCTGCGATATATTTCAACAAGTGGCGCCACTACTGATCATAGAATTTTTTTTCTCTTTATCAAACAAAAAACAAACATATTAATGTAGATTGCAATAAGAGCTTAATGCAAAACAATGAAAGAACAAAAATATATTGGAAAATATGTATGTTAGTATTAATAAGTTAAATGTATTTTAGTTAAATATTGAAATAATCATGTATTACTGTCACACGCTATATTTATTGTTTTGGCAGTTATATGTATATGCATTCAACACACTAACATATTATTTACTTCTTTTCGTTTAACTGATGATAGTTTATAAATCATCAGGTTTCAATATTTTTAAAAGAAATAGTGTTAATTTATATCAAAGGGAAAATAACTCGAACTAATCATAACAAAACGGTTAGCAGTATTTATAACTACATATTTCAAAGTAAGATTATTATATTTACAATAAATGTTTAAAATATCAAATAAGAATTCATTTGTATAAAATTTATGTTGTATCAAATTGCATGTAGAATATAAACTAGAATCCATATTATTATCTTGATAAATATGCAGGTGTTATTTGTGCTCTGAAACAATATGAATTACAGAAGAAAAAACAGAAAAAATCAGTCATTCGCTGAGTAACAGATATAAATATTTATTTGCATAAATCTGTTAAGAGATAAGGACAAATAGAAGATAATTACATTTTTTAAATAAACACAAACACAGTTATACTTAATTAGTTATTTTCGTAGCGCTTCGAATGGAGGCGGTAAAAAATAATAGTTTTACACTTGTGTTATGATATGAAATATTTTTTCACCGTCATCATCCGTATATTTCAGGGTCTGTCCGCTATTTTGAAAACATACGTAGCACATATATATTTAGATTGACATAATCGTTGATTTATTACAGAGAGTGTACCACGTATTAGTTTGTTGTGTTGCAAGCCTGTACGTCACAAGAATCTTTTAATTAACAAAACATCTTTGCATTCTTTATAGAACAATGTATGCTATATTTTTTCAAATACTTCTCTAGCTAAAGTATGTATATGTATGCAGAGAAAAATTGAGAAATTTTCACTGCAGTTTAAATTGAAGTGTATGAATATTTTTAGAAATACTGCAAACGCCTGAATAGTGAATAATGATCTTTCAGTTTCACTGAAAGTAAGGAGTGGCCTAGAGAAAAATAGAAAAACCTCGTGTGCGTCATCACTTAGGTAGATGTACATTATTTATTTTGAATAAATACACTTTGCAAAATTAAATTTTACACAAATGTACTTGAATTTACAAAATGATATTATTATCCCAATTTGTATATTACATAAGAGTGCTATTAGTTACAAGACAATTATTTAGCATTTTATGATGAATCGTAACGAACTAATACACAATAGATAAATTGAAATGGAAAAAACTAAAATTATTAATGCAGTCACGCTCTGAAAGATATTTTCAGATTGTGCATTGAAACAAGGTCGGTTACAATTCGTTGATGACGTTCGATATTTGTCTATCCATCTTTTACAGAGGGGGGGAGCGGGGATTAATTAGTTTGCCGTTATAATCAAACCAGCAGTGCACGGAGATATTCAAATGAACGCCCACTGTGTAGAACTATTCAGATAAAATTCACTGGCTTCAATTCTTTACTCTCTGTTCAAGACCTGTCCACTAGTAGCAAATAAAATAAACAAACACACACAGAGATTATTTGTAGTGGAATAAATATACCCAACTAGTATCTAGTTGTTAGATTTATCAAGCAATATTTTCCCCGAGAAATAACATTTCAACAGTCATTTGTTTACAAATCAACTTTCACTCGAACTCGCTCAGTGATGGGTGGTATTTATGTTTACCCAGTTGGCAACACTGTACGCTTTCAATCATTAGCGAAAACGCAAATATCTAAGCAAACATTTTAGCAATGATCAAAGTACGAATGATTTCCATCACTCATTTGTTGTTGCTACAAGTTTCGTATGTTTAATTATACATATACCATATGTGTATTAGTATATTGAACAGTGTTGAATTCAATAGTTTTTTCAGAATTTAAATATCATTTACCGTTTGCCCGCTAGAGGCCGATAAAGTTGAGACGATTTTCCAAAAACGTCATTTTGTTGATTTTTGCCAAATTAGTGAAAAAATACAGTTTTTTATTACTTGACATAGATCGTTGAAATTTCATAGACTAGCGAGGGGTAACTACGAATTAAATCTGGTGTACAGAATTTTGAAATCTTACAAACCTTTTGAAATCTTTTAAAATCTCTTGAAATCTTGTATTGGTGTACAATTTTTTTTCGTTCAGTATTCTTATTATATCTTATACATGAAATCTAATTATTTTCGTCCATACAATCTTGGTTTAACTAAACGGATTGAAAAGAGAAAACATCTATTCCGTGCAAATGTCACAGATTAACCTTTTCACTGAGGAGCGATGCGATGTATTGAAGAGTGTATGTTCAGGAGGTAATGTAGCACTCGCGTGGCATTTATGCTCCATTTACTCGTTTTAAAGTCGTTAAATCAGGAAGCATTGATAACGCAGGGAAAAAAGAACCAGTGAAGTGTGAACATACACAGCGATGGGCCTAGAGGCACAAGCAACAGTCTTTATTACAGCAATCCCAGGCAAATAGAACGAACACGCGCGTAAAACTCGCATACGTTATGATAGTATTCAAAACCAAGGTTAACCGTTAAAGGGAATATATTTGACTATAGATATTTCAATGAATATCTTGTTGCATATTGAAAAACCCTACTTTGCTCTACAATAAAACAGAAACTGAGATTATTAAATAAAACATACAATATATTGTATCATTTAAGTGAAATCTACAATTTATGCAACAGTGCTATATTAAACTAGAACATCATTATTATGGCAGTGAATTGTTCCAGAAATAATTCACCCCCAAGGAATTTAATTTCAGACAATGGCCGTGCCATTCTGACAAATGTCAGTTTAACATGAACTTTATGTGCAATAGTAATTACGGTTTAAAATCGAATAAATTCCGTCACATTGTATGTTACAGTGTTCATTTCGCGTGTGATTCGATTATGAATGAAATAACAATAAAACATCTTAACATTTACACGTATAATTGTCGAATATTAAAGTAGGATATATTCATTCAGAAGACCCCCGGGCAGAACGCGTAGTGTTTAAAACAAAAAACAGAATCGATGCCAGCAAAATGCTTATTTTCATTGTATGCACACATGCTATTGTATTGGTGACCAGATGTTTAATGCATTTGTATTTAAAAATGTCTGCCCCGTAATTTCATCATCATTTGTTTATTTGATTTTCGTTTGATTATCGAATAAATTTCATGAAATATTTTAACTAGAAACTAGATGATTAAAAGTGATAGAGTGTTAGCCAGTAAATACTTGTGCCGTTCACAAAACTGGACAAATTATGACACATCATTACACAATGGTGATTATTTAAAGCGCATTTGAAATAATATAACCTTGACGTACGTATGTGTATATATAAAAAAGAAATTAAAATGCAATAACGATAATTGTAGGCGTAGCGCGGCGCTGCGATCGCTAACATCCGGAAACCTCTAACAGCGGGCGTGGTTCCGGTACCGGAAATTAACTAAAAGGCACCCGACGTCACATCGTGTCCGCATTCTGCGCATAACAGTTGCGCAAAAGGTCGTCTGAGAGTATTCGGGGATAAATTTTGCGTAAAAGCAAAAAATTCGCCTTGTGGTAAGATGGAATCTATATCTAGTATCTATTACAGTTTCAACAATTCTAGATCAGCATTATATGTCGAAGATTCTTCAAGGCAGATAGACTTTTGAAATAATAATAAACTAAAATTAACATGTAGTACAAGTATATTTTTAGGTGAATTATGTCACTGTCTTACATTGCAGTATATGCAAGGTCATTGAAATTAGATCCTTCATATTCTAAATTATACAAATTCTTGTGAATGTTCACAAGATACTCGGCACATAACCTTATATTATATGAAAGTGACAGTTCTGTTGACACACAAGCTAACTGTGCATTTCTAACCTAATATATACAAAAGTGACAGTTCGTTACAGAGACCCGCTAAGTGTGCAGTTTCCGTGAATATAATACAGAATGCTGTGTCACACATACCTCCATGAATGTTCTTGAAATCCTGAGCACTTCTCGCACTGTGTACAAGGTTGACCCGTGAACAATTCTTCGATCACAGGCCCCTGTAACAAACACAAAAACTGTAGTCAAAGCACCACATCTATGGTACACACTACACACTAAACATTGAAAACTGTTGCCATGCGCACATATCGCCAGAATCATAGGCAACCCGCAGTACTCGCATGTTTAGTGGTACATATAATTCAGGATGCGCCATACAATAACATTGTTTTATTTAACTACAGTTAACAGAAATTAGAAACTAACTAATTTAAAATAAACAGTATTAAAAGTATATTTATTAATATATATGTTGAAACAATCTAACTATAGTAATATGTTGAGGAACTTTAATATTATTTCTTATATAATGTCTTTTCCTGTTAATACATACAGGCGTTCTGACAAATACGATAATACGTCCCTGTAGGCAGCTGAACTTTCTACAAGATGATCGCGTGTCTCCTGGCGGAGAATTCTCGTACACATACATCAGACCAGTGAAGTGTAGTAGATTGAATGAAACCAATAATGAAATAGCAGTTCGTTGTAGTTTCTATCTGCAATAATCTAATGGACGACTAAAGCGACATTACAACCTGTGAAATACGGGATTATCGATTCCGCAAAACTATTTAAAACGTAAACTTTTCCTCACTAATATACTGGGAGTGCCATACGGCAATATATACGCAATTCAATTTAACTACTATTTCCGAGCAGTACAAATACGTGATTATTTTTAAATTGAATCATTTTTTATCTATGAATACTTTCAATTCCAAATTTATCGTTCAATTCTTTAATTAATGCATTGCCAATTTATTTGAACATTCTTTATGTAATATATTGTAAAGACTAGATTCGTACAGAATTTACTTGGTTTTTACTTTCTTATACATAGTATTAAGGAAAGTATCGTTACTAAAGTTTTTACACAGTTATATATATATATTGTTGTTGCACGTCTGCAATTGCGCATGATAATGGTTATGTTACGCATATGTGTTGCTATGACAACGAATATATTGACCATACAATTTAGTATACGTATGAACCACAGTACCGAAAGAGCGTGTCGCATCTATAGTTGACCTCTAAGGTGAGACATAAACCAACGGTACATATATTCACTCTGTTCTCGTATAGATGTTGCGCGACGCGACATCTCGCACAGGAACACAGAGAATGTTTGCAAAAGTCTTGTTTTCACAATTTCATATTATGGAATTAATTAACATACTTGTTTTAAAATACACAACCAGTTCTATAGAAATATCATTACTGTATCATTATATATCAGTTGTAGATATTTACATTATGAATTTAATTATTTCACTTCAACATGTTTGGAAAATATACTAATGTTATAAATTCATTTTAATATACTTGCTTTGTTATGTACAAAATATACTAATATATAAATTCATTTGAATATACTTGATTTGTTATGTACAATTTTGACTGAATAAAACCTTATCGTTCTCGTGTTTATCGCAAATCGTTAAGTGTTTTTTTGTGAAATAATTGCAGCAACACGATTTTATTAAGAGTCCAATTGTATTTCAGTGCAATGTAACACGACGTATGACGAATTATGCTTCGCACAAGAGAATCGAATTGCATTGGTAGTTAAATATTAAGTATCGCGCGTTGCTGTGACTCACTCGCATATGTTTATGAATGTGGGCACTGATTTTTTTTCAATGAGCCAGCTGTAAACTGACTGTACAACACAGAATTCTCTATAGAGATAGAGCTTAGACAAATAAACATTATAAACCAAATCAGTTTATAAGAATTCTTATTCATCATTCAACAAGACCAGCTCTTTCAAATAAAATATATACAACATAATATACATATGGAATAATAAACCTTTATCGGTCAGTTCTCGATGATTGAAAAAGTAAATAAATCAGTATATTTACTATTTATTTCGAGTGTTTATCAATCATTGAAATCTCACTGAGAAAATGATGAAATCCTATTAATTTTTCAATTATCCAGCATTATTCATACAATGCATTGCACGCATAATAATAATAATTAATACTGAAATAAGTTGCTGATAAGATATGAGAAATTGAAATGTAATCGATAAATATATACGTTTGCGAAGTAACATTATTATTTCTCCATAGTTTATTAATACTTCTGTATAAATGTATACTTATTTCTATTTCCTGAATGGTAATTATATTTTTTTAGTTAAACATCTTTCATACGTTAATCTTAATAGGTAATTATGGTAATGAGATGTACTCTAAGTGAAATTATTACAAACATTGGCAATTTCTACAGCTGTACACAAATAATCATTATCTTACTTTCAAATATATAATAGGTACATGCCAACAGAAAAATGTGTTGAATTTCTAAAATCATAACAAATGCAAGAAAGTTTGAAGAAACACATGTAACAAACATTTCAACAGTTAATTTTGATTTTTATAAAATATTTATAATACATATATATATTGGTATATCCATATAACATATATTATTTCCCGTTCAGCCATCGATAGTTCCCCACTCACCTCCTTACTATACTTCCATTGTTTCCGTTTCGGTGTTGATTCTGGTTGTTTTGTTGCTAGGCGACTGGCATTACTACTGACCGGATTCTGTACAGGCTCCCAAAAACAATCTCTGTACACCACATTTCTTTTAAGTGCCACGAATTTATTTTTACCTTGTTTATCTCTGCTACTATCCTTAGTGTTAAGAGGCATTGTATCAAAACAAAGATGAACTTAGACGAATTAGTATAAAATGACACAACGTGTAATGCTTACAAGTAAATTTCAATGCGCGATATAGCTGCTGTCGCTGCTTACAACACTGACGTCTGCATTACACACCGTAACATATGGCCGACCACAGATTTTTAAAACACCTACTGCAAGTTTAACTTGACTCTGTGTATATTCGATACGCCACAACCTATGTATGCCGTAACGTAAGACGCATTGTTATCAACTAATGCCAACTTGACCGAAGCAAAGTCCCGCGATGGCCGCTGCGATGGTGTCGTTTATCGAGAGAAAGGTGAACTGCATTCAACAACAGACTACAGGGCCGTGTATATGCATTGCCTATCACAATCATTATACAGAATATACACATTGCAAAGGCATACACACACAACACACGGCAGAAAACATGCCCAAAGAAATACATTCTTCTTCTGTTCATTGTTAGAGAGAGAGAGAGGGGGAGAGAAATAGAGAAAATAAGACTATAATTGCTTGCATTATATAATAAAACTTCGAAGTCAACGAATTAACAAAAACATTATATTCAATTTTAAACATAATAGATACCTTTAGTAAGATGTAAAAGAGAAATCAGTTTCTTTGCTCATCGTATTATTTTCATAAATTAAATTTAATAAGTGTTTATTTACATATGTACTCATGAAATCAGGGCAAAACGAGCATTATTGTGTAAAAGTGCTCGAATTTTCAACATATTTGTAACGTAATTTCTAATTACAGACAATTAAATAACTATACCTAAATTAGAAATAAAATATTAACAAATGCTAGTCAAAATTAAGGCATTGTATTTAGTACTTCTAGTTAAATACGTAGTTCAATAAATATTTGCGCGCCTAACACGCTATGCAAACCGCACAACATGCAAGCGTTGTTGGTTTCGGAATACACATTACTATTAACAATTTTTGTTTATGTAAAAATATTATCAGTATCTGCACGAAATTTATATTTTAAAACACCTTAAATAGCATATTATTATATATAATACTAGTTTTAAATAATAAATAAATAAAGATAATTAGAACATATACATTTAAAAGTAAGTATGCACACGTAACACTTGTAATTCTTAGAAATGTACTCGTTGCAAACCACAAAATGACAATGTCGTTATCAATTTATAAGTAGATACTAAGAAAAACTACATTTCGCCTTTGAATCATTACAATATCTTCATAATTCCATGGAACAATTTTGTACAGCGTATCGCAAAACGATTATTGAAATCATCAAACTTTAAAACAAGTGAACGTATATGGAACAATCAACAACCTAACATTATAAAAAAAAACACAATCGCAACAAAACATCCGCTGAACAAAAGAACAACGCATCCTTCTAGAAAAAAAAAAACGAGTATTCGATTTCACACAATCTTATACAATCATTATAATCGTTTCAAAATATTGCCAACGTCACGTGATTTCCACGAAACGGGTATTCCAGGTCAGATACCCGAAGAACTCAGTTCAACCAATAAAAGAAAAAAAAATCCAAAAATGAGTGTCGCTGTTAGCGCCATCAAGGTCGTGGCGAATGATGACTCATTTTCGCTAAAGTATTTGAGATATTTGGTACCTCTGCTGTGTGTGTGTGTTGTTACTCAGACTGTGACGTCACAACAGTCCATTACCATACAAGGTATCAGCAATACACACATGCACACACACACATCTACACATGTTCGACCGATCTTACAACCAACGTATGTTACCACACCTTAATAACCAACACGTATCAACTTGTCGTTATCGTTCGAATGACACACGGTGCATATGAATTAAATGAAATATTTAAATCAAACACATGTGTATTTCATTTAGAGCTTTTGTTAATAAATATTAGCGAAGGGTAATTTTAAAAGTGTATTTTATAATAATATATAACATTACATTAAATATTCTTTAAGATAAAGTAATATAGTTAAATGTATTTAGTATAATTGTACTTGAAATACACTACTGTCAAGCTGGTTGCGGCAAAAACAAAATAATTGGAAACCATAGCAACGGTAATGATTCAGAACGTTCATTTAAACAATTGATGCAACCAATTAAATATTGTGATGATTGTTAAGTGAATGTAACATCGCAGTATGCATTTATAAAGTACAACGTATGTTTTGTTGATCAAAAAAGTCGCTGAATTGCAAATAATAATCATTCATTGTATTCACTATTTAAACTGGTAAAAATAATATGTACTTCCTTTGTTATAAATTTGTTCACGGATTAGTAACAATTAGGCATAACCTTGATTCAACTGTCATCTGAATTAAGAGTAGGATGTGCTAATAATTTTCAAACTTAAACATGCTGTTCAACAACCATATATATTAGTCACATACAAAGCATGGGCGGCTGGGTAAAAATATAAAACAAAAATTACTACAAAACCAATTCGAAAAAATAAATACTTTAAACGTATTTTACTACAAAAAACCGAACGAATAAGCGCTATGACTTGAGAAAAATAGATTAAATTACTATATTGCAGACATTTACAAGTTTTTGTCTAATTTTTTATGATATACTGTTAAATGTCACGTTAAAACAGGTATATTATGATAGGACTGACGTTATCTGGGAAATATAAATATATGTATTGAATATCTACGAGTTTTTATCCAGTGCCCTTGATGTACTTTCGATATTTATTCACAAATGCACTGGTTAGTTGCATTGGTAAATATGTACATCAGGTTAAAATGTGTTATCATCTATTTACTTATATAGTTATTGCACATGACCTTTATTTAAGAGTGATGTGTGCATATTTAGAACTGCGTAGCACTATTTATAACACTGCTATATGTCAATTCTGCAAAAAACTACCATTGCTACAGTCATAACAAGTAATTGTGTTTGAATCATCCAATGTAACACTACACTAGTTTATTCGTTAAAGTTTTTTAATAAAGTTCCTGTATGATTTATTTGTCAAGTTAAATATAAATAATCGAGTGTACCAAGTTTTTCAACTAAAAGCAAAAGAGGTTTAAATAAAATGATTATATAAAGAACTTTCACCAATTTTTTAGGAAACAATACCGGATAAAATTAACTAACTTTATAAGCATTTCTATTCTGCATAAATATATTTAGAAAGTATTCATAATCACATTAATAATATCAAAGATACAGGAATATATTTTCAATAGAATATGACATAGTTATTACTTTATAAGGAAATATAAATATTTAAATTATATCAAGGGTAGTTAAACTAATGAAGAATCTTTTATATCCAAAACTAGAATTTAATAGTTATTTAAATACGTATTATTTAGTTTAGTTTGAATAAATGTAAATATCAATAGACAAATTAAAGATATTAACATGCAACAAGACAGCTTGCTCAGACAAAAGCCTGTATATCTGTTTAACACAAGATTATCAAGGTGAGAGAACACTACATATATATATATATAATACAGAGTAACCAGTTACATGTAACAAATACTCAACCAGTCAACCACACACACACACGTAGTATATCATATAACATGTCTTAGATGTAGGAGAGTAAGCACTTTACGTCATATTACACGCAAATACCACACTTCCGGTATAAATAATATACCGGGCAAATACATACATGCACGTGAACATATATACATACATGTACTTACCGACGAACCAAACGTTATCTCACCTACAGATTACTTGTGGTTATTTCATAGAATTCTGTAATTATTAACAAACTTGGCGCCCCAAATTCTACTGATAGCACACTTTTCATAACGAATCAAATACAGAATTATTTGTTTCAAGTCCGGTATTAGAAGTATAATAAAACAATTGATATCATCAGTAATTTTATATAGGTGAAACATTATTTCTATGAAAAACGCATGAATCAATACATGACCGTTATCGACTTCTTGCAACACAGTAATAGATAAAATGTTCGTCAATAATGTTTGAAACTGGTAGTATTTAAATTTATTACTTTGTTTTCTAAGAAACTGTTCTCACATTTTGCACTATCATATTGTCCTTGAATCCATTCGATGAACTCTCGATTTTTCCAAATTAATATAAATGTCATTAGATATTAAAACAATACCCGACAACGCTTTATTTGGGTGTCTATACAAAAAAAAACTAATTTAAAATAAAGACAATAGCATAAATAACAAACTGTTTTAAACAAAAGCCATGTTTGTGAAATATTCTATTGTATTTCTTTACCAAGTTTCTGCTAAAATTGTTATACAATTCCAAATTAATTAGTATTTAATTAACTACCCAAAATAATATACTTCACATAGAACAATACATTTCTAAAAAAATTCGGGTGATATCAAATGTATTATACGAATAGGTTTATAAATTATGCGCAGAAAAAACTGTGTTTGATTGCAAACCTTCTCCATGTCACAATAAGTATGAGGAAGAGAAAGAAAAGTTGAACTCTGATGTCAACAGAGGCGTCATTTATTCGAATTCTTACGTGACTGCATCATGCACACAGATAACCAGTTTCAAGAGTTGTATCAACAACATACGGTTAACAAATGCCGCACGTTATTTCCCGTTTCGAAAAACCGATAAAAGTGTTTACCAAGAAAAACTTCTAATAAATTGTAGCTTCACATTTAACACGTACCAAGTCGACTGTACACATATTTACGCCAACACATTTCTAGCAGTTTTAATCAATAATCTTGTCGGTTGGTTCAAGTACAGATACCAAAATAATTAACTGTCATTTTCCGTATGGTTAAAGTGTGGTTAAATACACTGGTTTTAGTTATTATCAAACTAATTCTGTATATAAAGAGAATATAAAATAGTCCTACAATAAACGTAGCCGCCCCCCTGTGCACACAGTTCTAAAGGGGGCCCAACACACTTGTGTATCACCCATTTTCATTTAGTTCTAGACCGAAGCACGTTTAAGTAGAACGAAAGTACGTACGAATAAATTACATATTACACTTATTTGCATTACCTACATCTGTCACTGAATGTAGCCTTAATACTGAAATAAAATATTTCAATAAACAACTAATAAATACGTAATTACGACACTTAAATAATCTCTCAAATTAATACGATTGGATCCAAAGGTTTACTTACATCAAATTTATAATTTCATGTAATGAGTATAGTTACGAATGTTAATTTAATTAAAAGAAAAATTATACAAGACCTACAAATACGTGTGTATATAAAATATAAATGTATTTATAAATAACTAAAGATGTAGATAATTATATCTTTATAAAGTGAAAAAGCAAATATCCAATTATATACAGTTAGAACACACCACTAATTTAGTGGTTATAAATATTATAGTAGAAAAACGTTTTCTGCACTTTGTAATTAATGCGAAGTACCGCAAGCAACACTAACTGCAATCTTTAAATAGTATATGATATCATACATTTTGCTCATGCATGTTAAATTATACAGTACATCTATTCCTTTAAGGATTAACATAACATTGCCTTTAAAGTAACAATGTATATACAGGAAATTATTAGTTGTTTGTAAATGTATCTATAATCAATTATATTATTTCAGATATAACTATAAAATCCTTTCACAGACACGATACCAGTTGTATTTTATATAAATAATGTCAATTTCACAGTTAACACATCAACAATGTTAATCTGCAAAGTATACAACGGGAGACATATGCATATGTCATGTGATATTTATAAAAACCAAATCTAATCGTAATAAAAGTATATGTAAATGCTGTAGCCACGATATTTAGAGCAAATAATAAAATTATAAAAAAAATACGTGTTACAACATACCTCCGCTGAGAAAGATTC
>JAGJTL010000183.1:1082745-1118012 GCA_022063505.1 Calosoma granatense | reverse complement strand
ATTACGCAGTTATTTTCTGTCACAATACATTATAAAGATGGAAATTATAAATGGTGAAAATAATTTGTTTAGTTGTATGAAATACATGCAATTTATACATATCCAACATTTTATTAGGACGTACGGAATGAATGACAAAACAAAGTTACACAATCGCACACATTAAAACGTCTAAATATGAATTATTTCCTATTCTATGTGTATACAAGTACTTGATCGTCCATATTTTCAAGAAAGAAAACAACAGAAATTATTTATTCCGTGGTCATTCAGAATGGTCACTGGATGTCTGTCGCTTCATCGATTTCAATGCTTTCTCCCGTAATTTGCGTTCGTCATCATTTAAAATTTCTACATCGCTCGTCTCTGACTGACTGCTGCCCGGCTTCCTCTTCTTGTGTTTCTTATGCTTCTTAGAGTGTTTCCTCTTCTTCTTGTGTTTCTTGTCTTTCTTCCTCTTCTTGATATCCACATCTTCATCCGATTCAGAACCAGATTTCGATGGTTTCGATTTCTTGCGTTTTTTCTTTTGTATTTTGGAATCTTCACTTTCTGACGATGTATCCCTTCTGTGTTTCTTGACTTTTTCCGAATCAGATTCTGCACCGGAACTATCGTCACGTTTCGACTTGCTCTTTTTACTTTCGTTTACTTTCTGATCACTGTCCGACGACTCGTCTCTTCGTGATTTTCTAGCTTTCGCCGAATCAGGACTCTCTGATCTGTTCCGTTTCGATTTGGTTTTGGATTTCTTATCACTATCGGAATCGAGGCTTGCGTGTCTCTTTGATTTCTTGACTTTGGTCTCGTCACTACTATCACGTTTGAGTCTCTTGTTGTCTTTAGTCTTCGTCTTCACCGGCACCTTTGCATCTGAATCTGAACTGTGTGCTCGTTTAGATCTGACAGGTTGTTCATCTTCACTATCGCTGGAGCTTGAATCCCGTTGTTCACGTTTCTTCATTCGTTTCTTCATTTTCATTCTCTTCCTTGCGTCTCGGTCATCTTCACTGTCCGAACTAGATGAATGACTGTCTGATTCACTTTTATGCGATTTCTTAACTGGTTTCTTGGAACTTTTCTGTACCTCGGGTTTAGATAATTTTTCAGACAATTTACCTAGTGGCACTTTGTCTTTCTTCTTTATTTCCTGTGTTTTTGGATGAACTGTAGCTGTTGGTTTGCTAGGTTTCGGTGGAAATTCATTAGCTTTAATAAATGGTGACGGTGTACGTGACAAACTCCTGGAGTACCGTGGTTTAAATGACTGTACAGCTGAATTGTCATTCGGACTAATACTTCTCGATTTGGATTTTTTATTTTCTTTCTGTTTACTGCTACTATTATTATCGTGTGATACTTTACTGTCAACATCGCTCACTTTACGTTTCGGTTCGTCCGGTAACTTTTCAGATTTCTTCTCCAACTTCTTCTCTTCTACTTTTCTAACATCGCTTCTTCGTTCTTCTACTTTTCTCTCTTCTTTCCTGTCGTCTCGTTCCACCTTTCGCTCGTTCGCCTTGTGGTTGCGCGGTACTGGACTCACACTGTTGCGTTTGGCTCTGACACGGTCCTTGGATCTGCCACGTCCTGTAGAGCGCCTGCGTGCACTGTGCCGCTCACGTGACCTGCGCCGAGACCTACTGCGCCGGTCACGGCTGCGTGTCCGACGTCTGTCCCGCGACCTACGGTCTCGGCGATCTCTGCTACGACTGCGACGCAGTCTCCTTTCCCTGTATGGTAAAATATGATCAGTAACACCGTACGAATTATAAGAGTTACATAGTAATAAATATATATAGAGCTAAGGACAATTATTAATCTTTGAACAGCGAAATGTTATACTTAGAAGATAATACTGTGGGTTAATATTGCGGTGCAGGTTCCCCGGTCTACTGGCACACAGTGAGAGACAGAGAGATGACACTGGTTGTTCCAGGGCCCCGGCTGGTGTAGCTCTCATTTGCGCTGGCCGCTGTAACGTCTAACATAACACACCATACGCTACCTTTCACGGCTGCGTCTATTCCTGCTAGCACTACGCCTGCGTCGGCTCGTACTCCTACGCCTTCGACTCCTGCTGATACTCCGTCTGTTCCTGCTCACACTGCGACGTCTGCTCCGGCTCCGGGAACGCCTAGCACCGCCGCCGCCGCCGCCACTCCGGCTGCGTCGAGTGCGGCTGATACTGCGTCTGCCTCCGCCAGCGGTTCGGCTGATGCTCCGACGACTCCGGCTGCGACGCCTGCTGACGCTGCGTCTACCCCTGGAGAGAGAGCGGCGCCGTGATACGCTACGCCGCCGCCGAACACTCCGCTCCCTGCTGGTGCGTTTGCGTCTAGGCGACCTTGAATTAGACTTACGTCTCTTATTTTTGTCAGACTCTATTTCACTATCTGAACTGTCTTTATTTGAACGGTAATGCCGTTTTTTCTGCACACTATCCTCTTTTTTTCTTATCTCAAAATCTTCCTTGCCATCTTTCGAGGCAGAGCTACTTTGTGATCGATCACGTGTTTTTTCCTTACTTTTAGAGCGTGACTTGCGCGACTTGTGCTCAGCCGAACCCGACCGTCTGCCCCGCGGTGCCGGCGACATACTGCCCCCGGCCGACTTGCTGCGTGACCGCGACGTTGAACGGGAACGTGAGCGGGACGTTGCCTTCTTCGTACCGGCCATCGATAACAGTTTAGCCTGGAGTCGTGATATAGCCTGAGCTGCTTCACTACTCGGTGTCCAATATATGCCAACGGCGGGAGAGAGAGAGAACAAATGTAGTTATTAGAAAAGTATGTTCAATATGCGTACAACAGTAACACAACAAATATATATATATAGTAGTAGATAAAATTCATCATTCAACCAACCAACATTATATACACACTCCCATGTTATATAACGTATACTTCATCCGCATCTCTCAATTAACAACATGTAGATAAAATAAAAATAATAAGAATAACGTTACTGATAATGCACTGTAACGGCGAGCTCACTCACACGTGGCCCACAGCGTACGACACCCTACAACAGGACGGACGACTTCGATGTCCCTCCACATCTAGACTGACAATTTATATTCATCAAGAGAACGGGTCAACGTTATCGCAACAGTGAGCATAATCAGTGTGAAACTAGTTATATAAAGACATGATATACACAAAAACAAACAAACAAACAACAATAGTGTACGCAATAATGATTCAGAGCTTGTAACAAAAACACAAAATATCTAAATCCTGCAATAATGTTCAATAGTTACAAATGTACTTACACATTGTGCTTGGGGCCAGTTAATGCAGGCATTGTCACTGGTATAGCGTTGTCCGGTTGTGGTGAGTCCTCGCCTAGATGTGCCCTCTTCCCCTCAGAGGGACTAGCGTTCCCGTTGTCCTTGGCACCATCACCATCGGTGTTCTTCCTGTCTGAAGATCCGCCCGATTTACTGCGCGACCTGCTGCGTTTCTCCCGAGATTTGCGTCGAGTTCTCGACCGGGAGCGAGATCTCCTCGAATGACTTCTTTCCCGACGCTTCGAATCCTCTCGTTCCGTCCTCTTCGTAAGTTCCGATATCTTCTCTTGTTCTTCCTGAAATATTATACAAATTACACTTGCATTTAAGTCTAGCAATTAAAAATAAACATATTAAAACATGAGTTTCTCAATTACATCGTATGAGTACACTGTTAGATTCAAAAGGTCGCGATTTTATATAACACTTTGACGTAAACTATACATAAATTTACCTCCATTAATACTGATACGTACTATGCAAAGAGCAAAATAAGTTTTATTCATTTCAAAATACCACACCTTATGTTTTCCTACATAATCAATACCGATTAAAATGTTTTGAAAACAATTGTGCAATCATACATCACGCATGTGGTGATAATACATACAACAAACATTACATCAGCAATCAAACACGTACACTTTTGTTTTGAAGTTTCACGATAAACATTTTGTTCCAACTGCCATTCATTCTTATACATTTCCCAATTGGCACAGAAAATAAACAAGATAAAATTGAGCTACACCAATATAAATGAATTAAACGTACCATTCTTTTCTTTATCTCATCTTTTTTCCTTTGAAGTAAAGTCTCTGGAATCCCTGTTGTACTCTCCTGCGCAGAAATCAGCAACGTCCACAGCTCCGCCATAAACGATCTCGCATTCCGTCCGTTCAAGAATCCTGTCAAATTTATCTGCATCTTTTTTGGGTCTGGAAACTATAAACATAGATAATTTAGCAACCTGTCACCAGAACAATTACAAACTATATAACTTACTTTAACTTCCAGCTGATTATAAATAAATTCAACAACAACATCATCATCCATACGTAAAATTTCAGTGATTTTCTCTTGAATCCATGGTTTGATAACATCCAGTTTTACTTTAGACATATCAACCTATAATCAAACTAGACAATGAATACGAATACTAAAAGAAATCGACCGAAAAACCCTACCCTTTGACTTAAACAATCACCAAATTTCATCTGCTTAAGCAATTTCTTTTCCTTGTCACTAAACCTGTTGTCTTGTTCAGTAGTTGTGCCCTGTAAAAGAGAATTTCAAAGTATATCCATAATATGAACAAGCAAAATCTAAAAATGCTTACCGTGTACATCATCTTGATGCTGGTTTATTCAACACTCGTACACAAGACACACCGAATACGTATAGCACAAAACAGACAGTTTGTCTCAATAAAAAAATTATACAAGCCGGTGGAATCACAAAATAACAAAAGGTGTATTAACCCATCTTTAACACGAGTGTAACGTATTTCATTATTTTTCCATCACACGGCGAATTTGTAAATGTCTATTGTACAATATAATTCACGTAGATAATTTTTACACTTTATCTATGTACACTTTTCGTAAAAATCATAAATGTAAAATGAAACACACAAAATGGCGCAAATCGCGTGCTTCAGAATAGCGTCTTACAACCCTACCCAGTGTAAAAACACACTTTACTGCCATCTGTCGTTATTTGCATAGACTTTATTAACGCGCGAATTGTTTGTAATTGACATTTACATGTGATTTGGTGAATAAAAAAATATATATTTTTGAAAAAATGTACTTGTATGAAATTTACTAGTAGATAATTTGTATCTATAATTTTATATTGTCAGATTTTTTACATAAATAGTTATGATGCAATAACATTATATAAACATAAGTTTTTTTTCTGCTCACAGCAGATAATTTTTTTTTGTGTTTATAGTTTCTCGATTATAAAAATAGCACTGGTCTCCTGCTACGCTCTACTAACACCAATTGTTACACTTAAACAGTAAACACATTTCAGACATGTGTTTAAAATAAATATTTACCTGTTTTGTGATAATTATTTACAAAGAGCATATTACATTTTAGTTCTACAAACTAACTTGAAACACCCTATATCCGTTTCCCCCTTACAATGAACCAGAAGCAAGTCAATTATATATTTGTAGTACAAAATGAGTTATGTTTAGTCTAGAAAATAAATACTACACAATGTACTGAACTCACTAAAGGCCATTTTTATCACTTACAGTCTAGTTTTTAGCTACTCTAGCATAAATATATAAATATAAAAAAATACTAAAAATGCATTACAACTGATATCAACTAGATAAATATCCATGTAAATAAATAAAACGTAGACACGTTTGAATACAAATCAATATCCACATCACAAAAATACAAAATTAATAAAGTAATGTAACAAAACTATGCTACAGTTGAACAGTTTATTATTAGGTTACTACTATACTGTACATACATATAGGGTTATGTTTACTTTATAAAATACAGTGCACCTCAGGTAGTTTTTCTTATCTTACTTCTTCTTATTCTAGAGTTTTGGGATTGTGGAAATAGCATTGGCTTCTTGTGTTGCTCCGCTTGCATATTTGGGACGGCACACACATCCACTTTCTACTAGAACATAATCTTGTCCTGTCAAAGTAACTGGGCCAAGTGGTATCACCAGAAACAAGTACGGCACGTATGTTTGTGTACATTCTCCCCTGACAACGTCACATTCAGAACTCTCACAAACCTGTACACATACATATACAAACTTATTATTTCTGTAAGATACCAAATTTAGTTACATCTTAAAACTATCATAATTCTGTTATGAATGCGGCTGAATATTTTCATAATAAGATCATCAAATATTTTGTTTTAGAGCAGGTAGACAAATTAATGTTTTTTTTTCATGCATATTTAGACCTGGTAGATATATACCTCGAAAACAACTTGCTGCAAAAGGTCCGGGAATTTTTGTACAATAGTGACCGGTTGTCCCGAGGTCAAGGACACACCGTACATAGGTGCCGTCGTATTGTACCGTGTTTTACACAGTCGTGACGGCGTACTGGCGCACTCCGACGCTGGTGATGTATTTACAGCTCTTCCTGAAATGCAGGAAATAATAAAGTATGTTAACACATAATCTGTATGACGTAGGTTAAACATGGAAATTAACATATTTCCCTGGCACGTTCTTTAACAATATGTGTACATATAACAGTATACTGACCTAGTGTTAATTATTTATAAATATATACTGATACAGACACATATTGCATAAACTGACACAATGATAAATATATTACCTAATCTAGAAACGGTATCTGCTGAATCTAGATGATGTCGATGAGCAGCTAACAGTGCTTGACGTGTTAATTCGGGATCAATTAATCTTCTTGATCTTCCAGTTCTGCTACTGCCCCCCCAAAAACTAGAGCCCTTAAATGATTTAGCTATGGCTGCTCTGAAATCAATTATAGTTCATATGGTTAGTACAATAAAATGTCAGAAATATGTAAATACTTACGCTGGATATGGCATATTATTTGGCCCCAGACAATCAGGGGAATCTGTCAATGCGTCACCCCACAAATATTTCAGTCCTATTCCACCTCCTTCACATTTCGAACTAGCCGATACTGTCGTTATCGTGCAAACAGTAATTAGTGCCTGTAAAATAGAACAAAGTGATTTACAAACATAATATTAAATAACAAGAACAATTTCTTTATACAATATATTATTAGTTTTATGCTTCACATATATAACAATGAAATCATTGTACCGTTTACATGTAATACTTCACAAAGCTACATAATTAGTATAGTTATATTTATAATGAATGTTTTCTCACAATTTCAAATGAAACTAATTGTAAAATCGGTCATATAACTACATAAATCTGTAAACGGGAACACAAATCATAACAAATGTTCGCACATAACGGTTTTATGTAGCCAGTTAATAAATTATACATATTACACTTCCTAGTTAGAGCATTTAGAATAATTTTATCTCATAAATCGACCTCAATCTCTTTTTGCTTGAGAGTAATAATTTTGCAGTTAATAAATTATATTGCTAATCATATAAATGTCTTCCTGGCATATGAAATCATAATTGATATTATGACAGTTTTGTTTTAATATAAAATATTTTCACGATTGTACAGCCGAGGTACTAGGCCGGATGTGACATTAGTTAAAAGGAATGTGAAACGATTGTGACAGGAAAACTTAACGAATACCGGAAGAAATGAAAAGTGTTACATGCTCACCCGCATATCAAAAGAAAGTCACCTAAATTAATTATATGTCAAGGAAATTATCAGTCCTAATCACGGTAACAAAGTAACACATTTCTTCAAAAAACAAATGAGAAAACTTGACATATAACTTAAAGTATGATTTGATACAATTTTTCAAGTAGGAGCATATGTTATGTGATTAATATAGTTTGCTTATTCATTATGAATCGATAACTAGTGGGTCATGCACTCAATTCGTAATTCTTGTCAATATATTCTAAGAAACAACCACTTGTCTACTCTTCAACTGATCTTGTATACATGAATCATTATATGAAATATGCGAAATGACCGCGTTTGTTCATTTTGCAATTTCTAATAAACTCATTCATGAGCAAATAAGCATTAATTGTGGCATGTTATAATATTATATTAATTACATACATATGTACACACCATAAATAAAGCTGAATTATATTATAGAGAAATTGTACAATTATAGAATGCGTGCAAAATCATGTCATTATCAGTAATGTACTAGTTTCGGAACTAGAGGGAAAATTTGTATAAAATATTTTAACAAACTAGTATCACAACCAGAATGCAATCTTGTATTTCTATCTGATAAAATAATAAAATATAACTGCATATTTGACCGTTACAAATGTTTACTATAAAAGGGAACCCCGCGCATAGTTACACATGTCATATTTTCAAAAAGATTCCGAAAAATGGTGAGTTACCCAGTTGGGCAGTTCAAAATGTAGATCGCGTAATGTGTAAAGAATTTTCAATACGTCAGTGTTGTGTAGTTTTTATCCAAACCTAACCTACCGCGAACACAGCAGTGTACAGGCTAGCAAGAAGTACAGTTAGCGGGGTCAATGATCAGCAGACACCGCGCCTTCTGGCACCTGCCAGTCTGTCCCTTTGAGCACTCGTGTTTAATGCACACCAGATAAACTATACTTGTAATACACTGAACACTCGTCGTACATTATGTACCGGTAAATGTTATCTAACGGAAGTAATGTCAACCCGACGACGACTACAAACAATACTACACACGCCGCTTCCTAATTGCTATAATCATACACGGCAAGGAATTAGCTACACCGAAGTTCATTTACCAGATTTTGTACTTCCCACGGCCGGTCAAACACGAATTCATTCAACTTACAACACTGAAGTACATGTATTTAATGATACTGTCATTTTCAAAATATATTTACATCTGACGTTGTCACAATCATGATGAAACTAGTTGCTTATATGAATAAACAAAGTTTATATTTACTAGAAAATACGATTATATATTTGAATTAAACATATAATCTGACAATCAATATAATATTTTAAGATTTAAAATACTATTTCAGAACATTAATTTTGCTTGAGATTATTATTATATAAATCAATTGAAATATTTACTGTACCAATTTGTAAACACATATAATAAATATACTTACCACTACACAATATTTGAATTTCATTATCCTACACATTGCACTTTTATTGTCAAGTTCTTTCAAAGTATGCATTGTATTAAAATTAACTGTTTATATTATTTGTTTATTCACTCATTGTTGAACATTATATATTATACAGAGAAATGTTATTACTGAAAACAGGTAAATTCGAATATAGCACCGCCGCGTATGTTTAATGTTTTGACAATTAGCGCACCTGCGTTGAACTGATGGAAAGAACTTGAACTTGAGGAACGAAAATTGTTTAATGACTCTGTGTGTGTGGTGGGGATAACAGTTGGAAGGGGTAACCTGATTGTATGCGTATTTTTTACAGCTACAATCTGGACAATATTCCTTGCGGCCGTTAATAAATGAAAACTCTGGTCATAATCTTATAAAATAGTGTTTAATTTTACGATAAAACGTCTCATGTTTGTGGTATCTACTAATGTTTATGTAAAGTATTTAGTCATATTACATATTTCTATACGGTTTAAACAACAATGTTCCAAAGATATCAATCAATCAATCAATCAATCAATTTAGAAAACTGACGCATTAAGTAGTGTATACATTTCTCTTATAACGTAAATAACTTACATATAAAAAAAGTTTTGCGAACTGTAACCTTGCATTTACAGTGAATAACAAAAATATATAATTACAGATACAATATATATCCACACATTTGGGCTGGGGCTGGGTGGTGGGTCTTAAAATAAATCTATATATTTGATATAGCGTAGCAAACACTGATGATTGGAACTAGAGGAAACAATCTCACACACTAGTGTCCACTTATGTAATATATATATCCCGGCCCCGCTCAATCAAGCGGGCGGAGGGGAGGTGTAGCCACTGATTTTTACAGAACAGTAAATAAATTTAGTCAAATTTTATGGAATTGACAGTCATGTCGATTTGACCGCCTCGGTATGAGCCGCGTTTTTTCTTGGTTTTCTCATGTCGGAATGATTTGCCACGCGTATGTTTCAGATCCCAATTCGCTCGTTCTCCCCAGGAGCCTCGGGAGCCCCGCTGTAATATTACAAAATACATTTACTTTACAAAATATAAATGTCAGTCAAACTCTTAATGAACTGCAGGACAAGTTACAATGACAACTTGTCTTTAATATTTAAAAAGAAATATACACGGACATTATACAATACTGTATCTTACCTGTACAAAAAATAAAAACAATTAGTCTAATCGTCAAAAGTAATTTTTTTATTCTGTTGTTCTCCGCCGCCGCCTCCGCCGAAACTATTTCTATTATTAAAACCGCCGCGACCCCGGAAGCCGCCTCTGCCACCGCCTCTACTATCACCATCGCCGAATGATTTTCTAAATCCACCGCCCCCCTCGCCGTCACGATTAAAACCACCCCTGCCACCTCTAAAACCACCGCCGCGTGATCCCCTGAAACCACCACTATCACCGCCGCCGCCCCCACGTCCACCCCCTCCGCGGCCACCGCCTCTACCGCCGAATCCACCCCTACCACCTCCGCCGAACCCACCACCCCGTCTATCACCGAAACCTCCCCTTCCACCTCTACCACCTCCGCCACGGCCACCGAATGATCCACGTCTATCTTCGAATCCATTATTCTCTTCGGCGCCATCTTCGTTCTATTTTTCGCCACGACGGGAGCGAGCAAGAAAAGAAAAGAAGACACAAATTAGTACAAACAGGCAAGCGAGATAGTGCAACGTGCCAGCTCAACCAGTAAACATAAGTGTATAAATATTTAGTCACATATTTGCATATTATGACATAGTTGTTGAATGAACCGAGAACACAAGCAGTCTCGCGTGCCTGCCGTACCACCGTACTGATTGAGTAGTGCACGTTACCTTTGCCTCAAATGAATTATCTTGTACACGCGGGTCCACCTCAATTTGCTCGTCCTTCACTCGCCGGAATGGAGTAATGTTTCTATTATTCTACATACACCAAAACGGGCAAAATTTAATAACAACATTCATAGAAACAATGTTTAAATCAATCACTAACACTCAGGATTTGAACCCGACAGAGTAAAGCACTTGAATATGAATCAATAATGCAATTCGTTTATAAACACAATATTGACAATGAATTTCAAAACTGATACAGGAACATGACATTGTATATGAACACTGACATACCTTATCATTTCCATTGAAACTGGAATTAGCTTTCACGAAATTGCTATAAGCGGGTTTTTTACTAACGGGTTGTTCTTCATCTTCCTCATGTTTCCGTTTCTTTCCATCATCAGTCTGTAAGTGAAAAAAAAAACCAATAAACCGATGAACAAATATAAATTTTTCTCATTTTTAATTTAATCAATTTATGTATATACCTTTTTCGGTGTGGGTTTTGCATCTTCCTCATCTGAACTCTCTTCCTCCGAACTGGATGATTCTTTAGCTTTTTTGGCAGCCGCTGGTTTTGCTGGTAATTTAACAGTTTCTTCTTCGTCACTGGAATCGTCCGAATCTGATTCTTGTTTTTTAGCGGGTGCAGCTTTTTTAGCCACAGGTGCTTTGCTTTCTTCTTCATCATCGTCCGATGAATCATCCGAGCTCTCTTCTGTCTTCTTGGCTGGTACTTTTGTATTTGCTTTTGTAGCTACAACAGCTTGTTTTTTAGTTGCAGGCTCATCGGAATCTGAATCAGATTCGTCCGAACTGTCATCTTTTTTCGCTGCTGGCTTGGCAGGTGCTTTCTGCGCCTGTTTTATCGGCACTGCTTTGGGCTTTGTCGTTTCTTCATCAGAACTATCTTCCTCTTCGGAGGATGATTCGGCTTTCTTTTGTGCAGCGGTCTGTTTAGCGGGCGTTGCTTTGGCTGCAGGCTTTGTCTCTTCCTCGTCTGAATCGTCCTCAGAGCTAGATTCCTTCTTCCTTGCCGCAGCTACAGGTGCTTTCTGTGCAGGCTTCGCCGGTTCATCGTCAGAATCAGATTCCTCTGAACTTGATTCTGCTTTTTTTGCTGCAGGCTTGACGGATGCTTTTTGGGCAACCTTTGCAGCTGGCTTTGGTGCTGAATCATCTGAACTCGATTCATCCGAACTGGATTCTGCTTTCTTCGCTGCTGGTTTCTGTGTCTGAGTGGGCTTTACAGGAGCTTTGGCAGCTGGCTTAGCTGGCGCTTCATCCTCGGAACTAGATTCTTCTGAACTTGATTCTTGTTGCTTTGCTTTAGCTGGTTGTTTTGCCGCCGGTGCTTTCTGAGCAGGTTTAGCTGCAGGTTTTGGTGCAACAGTTTCTTCTTCAGAACTAGATTCCTCCGAACTTGATGAAGCTTTTTTCTGTGTAGTTTTTGGTTGTTGTGCAGGCTTGGCAGCTTGTTTATTATTTACTGCCGCTCTGCCTTTAGGTGCTGGTGTTTCTTCTTCCGAAGATGATTCCTCTGAACTGGACTCTTTCTTTTTTGCCGGAGTTACTTTTGCTTTACCATTAACTACTGCTGCGGGTTTCTCATCTTCTTCCTCGCTACTGCTTTCTTCACTGTCGTCTGCTACTTTCAATGGAATCTTTTTGGGCGAGGTCTTTACGAAATGGCTTATTACCTCTGTAAGGTTTGGTGAACCTTTTGGCAAATTTGACTGCAAACAAAAATAATAATAATAAAAACCGGCACGAAGAAAAAGAAATATTCAAATTTCACATACTGTAAATATACAGTAATGCTCTAGACTTGCATTATTGTACTTTTCAAGCATTAAAACATTTCAATGTTGACATTAATGATTACAACACATTGCGTCAAACCACGTGGATTAATATTGCCACATGGCACTTTTAAAACAACAAGAATAATTAATTATATTCAGAAATATTGGAAACTAAATCACACAAGTATAAAATATTAAAACTATTTTGGACTCGATACAACACGCGGGAACTCCACGTGGTTAGGAACCATGGCGTCATATACAACCAAAAATATACTGTAAGTACGCTATGTAGATTAATTTGCTAACGTTTATTACAATAATACTTACCGCATTAGTCTTCTTTTGAAAGACATTGGCCAAATTTTTGTCTTTTTTTAATAAATAGTCGAATACTAAAGAAGACACGACTCCCGCACTCACTGTATCAGCCATGATTCAAAACGAAAGAAGATGGCAGAGTGCGTTCAAAACACTTTTAAAATATGTTTCGTTCTTCTCTCACCAGAGATTAGTTTAATACCGTATACATGTGGCCAACTTAATACGAATAAAATAACTTGAAAATTTATTACAAGATCGAATTTATATGGGAATATTACAGGGAAACAATAAATATGAACGAAATTGATATTACCCAGTGTGCATTGCATATGATATAAACGGAATACATCATCAATAATTTTAAATCTATGTACATACATATATATCTATATTTCCAAATAAAATCTAAAATCTTACAAAAATAATAAAAAATACATTTATAAATCTAGAAAACTTTATTCATTGAGCAACAAATTTGGTATTAATTATATAATTATTATCTTAACGTACATATAATAAATTTCACATATATACTAGAACTTTGAATAGGAACCATGTATAAAATTTATTTGGAATAGAACTTAACATTATATTTGATAAATTACAATTACTTCAGTTCTATCCTAGCTTTAAAGTGAATGAAATAGAGTAATGTGTTACAATCGAAGTAAGTTGAATCAGTCAATCACATAACATGAATTATAAAATAATTGAATACATAACAGTCATATTCCGTAATTCAATAATTAAACATTTTCAATTGTTGTATATTTTCTATACAACTGTCAAATCAGTATTTGACATTATATCTCCCCACCCGTACAGATAATTTTTCTCCGCCCTGTTATAATGAAAACTTCAAGTGTCATTTATGATAATTAATACTTAAGACTAGTAAAATCCACTGCCAAATACTGTACTGATCAAACACAAAAAATATATGGAACAAAAAATTAACTCTCAATTCTAAAACGAAACGAAACGAAACGAAACAATGTTATGATTAAATATTTATATATCAGAACTTTCTCCTGCTGAAAAGACGTCTGACTCTGAGTCACTATAATTAACGTCTGAGCCTATTTCATAGACGAAACCTTGTTGATTCTCATCTACATGTTGTTTGGCTTTTTTAAATTCTTCCGGCGGTATCGGTACATCGTCATCTGGATCGTAGTCGTTTGGTAACATAGCAATGTTATATGTGATGTTTCTTAAACGTTCCGTACTCGATACTAAACGTTGCCATTCATCTGGCACCTGTTTTTTTAACTTCACCCGTACGTACATACCCAGAGCTTCGTGTTCAATTTCCGACTCAACCTTGGCATACAAGTTCAAGTCCAATCGGTATGTAATCTTTTTGTGTTCAGTTCTGAAACAAATCATAATTGTTAATATATTTTACTTAGGTCACATGAAATACTGTTACATACTTGAATAAGAATAAACGTTTGCGTAAGATGTGTATGTCGTACGCGGTGACGTCTGTTAAGAGAATTTTCATTATGACGTGTGTCGCTGATTGTTGCCATTGTACATGTGGTGTTGAATGGCCTGGTGGCGGTAATGGTATGCTATTGGTGTGATTTGTACCATTAGTAATTTGTTTCCTTGCTTTTGTTGGTATTGGTGCAGGCGCACTTTGAATCTATTTGCAAACATATGTATAATATTTATTACAATAATATGCGCATATATGTAAAAAGTTAGTATAATGAACAGGAATTTTTATCACAAGTTACCTTCAATAATTGTCTGAGAAATTTTTCCGGTTCAAATGACTGAAAATCCCAAATGTCTGATTCATCGCTCGAACCATTTCTTTTAATTTCTTCAACATTATCTTCATTTTCTTTCGATTGTTCATCACTTGAATCACTCAGTTCGTTGACTTCGTTTTTCGTTATTAATTTATCAAAATCAACTATTTCAAAACTGTCCGTTTGTATAGCGTATCCTTTGTCTACTATTTGTTTATTAATAATTGAATTTGATCCGTGTGTGTTAACTAAGATTACTGAATACTTTTTATATCCAGTTATTTCAGCTTTCTCTTGGTCCATGATTTTTACTTGTAACTTTCGTAAAAACCCTGTGTCTGGTTCCAGTGTGAATTCGTAAAGAAAATCTGTTACTTCCACTGGCCAGTGTGTTCGTTTTGGTTTAACGCCCCATAATTTACACTCAATAATCTACAAAATGTATTTAATAAGGTGCTGATGATATATTAATGAATGAATACTTGTAACTTACTTGGAATGGTAATTGTTCAATGAGTTCATTAGTTAAAAACTTAAGACTAGTTACGGGCAGTGTAAAATAGTCGCCGAAATCAACGTACAGACACTCAGCTTGATCACCAACAATGCGTGTCACTAATACACGATGATACTGTTCACCTTCCGGATCTTTTGCCAAGTAACAATTACCTTCAACAACTGTACATATCTTCGGATAAAACGGTTTATTTAGTTCCCTGTCGATGTCTTCAATTAAACCATTAAATCTGTAAATACAGAAAAATATTTTACTATTATCTCCTAAGATGTATAAATAAAATTCTTACGATTTTTCATTCTTGCACAGTTTAATAAAAAAACTATCCGGTGACTGTATAGTTATCAAGTTGACTAAATTATATTCTTCACAATTTTCCAAATGTGCCCACATTGGTTTTGATTGAAATTTGACCGGTTTTGGTATGTGTATAACTGGTCGGTTGTAATCAGGCAAATTGACGTTAAATTTCTTGCACAAGTCGTACAGGCGTACTAAATGTTCACGTCGTTCTTCTGCTAAATGATATTTTAGTAAAAACCCGCGCACAGACATTTTAACCACTGGTAATGTACCGTTTTCTAGAAACTCTTTTAAGGTTAGATTCTCTACCCATATAGTGTTGTTTAATTGTAGTTTTATCTACAAAAAAAAATTGACATTTAATATAAAATATCTAGCCACAATGTGTCGAAACATGATGTTGCTATTTAAAATAAATATTGTGATTTAAATCAAAGTAATCAATAATATAAAATACCTAGATAGAAATAGATTAACTTACTCTGCCGGTAAAGTAACTGTTGGAATCTTGATAACCTGATTTGATCAAATTTATCATCAACTTGTCCTTGCAATAGTATGACCAGATGCTATCTTTATCTGGGGGGCCGATATTTGCTACATATACTTCAACAGCTTGCGGTGGGAGTTTCTTTAAATTGTTTGGTAACAGATATAAATCTGCTACTGAAACATGCATATCTGCCCCTAGAAACACACAACAATAGCATGCATTCGTAAAACTACAATTGAAATATCACAAATTTGACAGTGTTAAACTGTTTACCTGTATCAATGAGCCTAACGACAACGGATAGCGCTCGATTCAATGTACCTTGTTTAGTAATTTTAACCACTTTACACCGTCTGTATATACCTTCAGTTTCTCTCACAAAATACATATCGTCTACTTCTACATCGAGAACATGTTTCCTATCCGCTGCCCGTGTTAGTTGCAACATTTGTGCTGCTATTTCAGCGTACTTATCCTCTACTGCATGCACATTATTATCAGCATCAATGTACTCGACTAACCGAGCATAGAATCTATTCACAGTGTCCACGTGTAACAATTTCAATTTGACAATTCCCGACTTGGGCAATCTATTTGCCAAGTCTAATTGAGCGGATAATGTATGCCGGTAGGGGCAACTAGATCCAACCACACATACACCAGACATTTTTATATGTTCACATAAGTCAACTTCGTTGTTTATTTTATTAACTTCCATTTTATACAAATATCGCTAAAAAATAATATAATTAGCACTCACACAAAAAACAATAAATTTCTATTTCATACAAATATTGTTAAAAAATATAATTAGCACTCACACAAAACAATAAATTTCTTAATTTTTACTTACCTTGTATAAATTTAATATATTTTCAGAAAGATTACAGCCCATACGTTTTAGCAGTTGTATCATTTTAACGAATTGATCAGAATTTGATTCGTCCACAAAAATGTGTACACTGCATGGTGGTGTATTGTTCTACAAAATTAAATTACTGTGTAAGCGTTCTGTGAGATGTTTTTAAATAAATACTTACATTTACAAACGGGCTTTTGTAATTATCGATGCAGGTGGAAAATCTAAAAGCAAATTGTGTCCACGACGACGGTAAAGAGTAATGGATCACTACGGATGCGTCCACCAGGTACAAGGTTGTACACAGTATGTCATCTGTGCACACGACTACAAAATAATTGCCACGATTCGCGGATGACCAGCGCAGATTCACTTCATTAATGTCATCTAGACTAGAATCACCATGCACAGCTAGAAAATCAATACCGTATGGCTCCAAATACTTGAGCGTCTCCTGTACTTCGTCAATTGCGTTGCACACAATAACAGTCTTAGCAATCTTTGAATTCGCGGCGAGTATATCTGTAATTAATTATGCAAGTACATATTACAATATATTACAGCAATATATAAATTGACATACCGATTACTTTCTTCGATTTAGTACTAGATTCTAAAAACTGTACACGAATATCAGCACGACCATAAAATGCTGCTTCCAAATAAGATCCAATACAAACCAGTGGTGTACAGAATAATCGTTTCGCTAAATTTTCAATCACATGCGACCATTCTTGTGAAACAACAATCATTTGCATTGCACAGGGAATTGTTCGTCTCGTTAATACATTTTGAAATACATCAAATAACATTTCTAATTCAGTGGGGAAACATTCGAACAGTTCGTGTGCACTTTCAAGCACAACATGAGCCAAACGGGTTAGTTTAATTAGTTTTTCTTTTAGAATAGCAATGAAAGTACTTGGTGTACATATTAATATACGTGCACTTTTTAGTGAGTCATTCTAAAAAGAAACAAACATTATTCTACACATCTAGAAGAAAATATTTCAATATTGTTTACCTTCCGTGTCAGTGGTGAAACACAAACAAACACATTACTTCTCTGCGCTGTATCAAGCAAGTTACTCATTATTTTACCAACATTCCTTGCTACTTGTAAACCCGGACATAACACTACACCCACTGGCCCGACATGTTCACGGTACTGAGTCTGTTTCGTAAGCAGAAAGTGACAGAGCGCCGGTACATAAACCATTGTCTTACCACTCTTCGGTCCGTTCACAACAAATACATTATTTCCCCGCAAGATGGCAGGCCATGTGTACGATTGGATACGTTGTGCTTTAATGTACTTGAGATTTCGTAAATTTCTAATAACGGCCGGTTTGAATGGAATATCTAGATTATCTACCGGTTTCGGTACTAAATGGCCATGTACAAGCAGCCTGGGCGAAGTGAATTTATCCATTTCATTTTTAAATTCTTCACCCGACTTTATTCGGCCTGGTATATCATTGTTCTGGTTGTCGGAAGTTTTGAATAACAATGACGGTTTATCTACGGTTTTTTTCTTCAGTTTTGGCCGGCTTTCTCTGATGTCATGTGGTTTAAAAACCATAGCATTGTTGCGCCATGATTTACAAGTAGTACATTCACATCTGCCCGTAACAAGATTGTCCATTTTAGAAGGACTAGACTTATTCATTTCACAATTTGGTGCGTTCACTGTTCGTTCACATTCAGCACTACTATCGTCCGATGAGTAATAAGTTTGAGGTGGTCGTTTAGGCTGCATAGTTATACGAAAATTTTTATTAGAAGCAGTGTGTGATTTTCTATAACTCTCTACGGATGCAGCTGTGTCATATTTGGTGGAACTATCAGAGGAATTACCACTTCTAGATGTAGAACGATAAAGTGTTTGTTTTTTTCTAACCGGCATACTTAGTTTCGTACCAGCTGGTTGATATTTCAGTACATCACACTTGACATTACGTTCTGCAAATGGTAATAGATATTTTTCTGAACTCTTTGCTGGTTTACCTAAACTACAAGTGGATGAATCACTGTCGTAGGTGTTTGTGTAGCCTCTTCCGTTATACTTTAGTGCGTCTTGGAACTGACTATCATCATCAGAATTATTATCGCTACTTGTTGATTTCGGCGAACTGTGTTCTCTCGGTACAAATCCACGACCAGCACTGCACTGGATATCTTTCAAGAATAATTTGGAAAATCCACGACCTGCCGATTTCAAATTCTCTGGTGATTTATTAACAGTTTCATTTGTGCTAATAGGTGCTAAGTCAATATTATTCACAGGTAACATCTTCTTAATATTACCTCTACCCGCAGATATAACTGGAGATGTCTTAACTGGTTCAGTAGCATCTTCAAAAATCATTTGTTCATCTTGTACGGCAGTGGAGTTTTGTTTTAATGAATTATTCAGTTTAGATTTAAGAAAACCTCGACCAGCTGACAATATGGGTATGTAATTTTTTACTCCAACAATCTCTGGTTCTTTGTTAATTGTTGTTTCACGACTTTCCATCAAGAATTGTCTTAGTTTTCCTCTGCCGACAGAGAATGTTTTGTCGGGAACTGACTGTGGTCGGGTTTCATTATCACTGTTGTTTGCTGATGAACAAGATGCATATTCTGTGGCACTAGCTTCAGTTAAAACATTACGAAAATCAGTCCAACCACTGAACGGCACTGGACTTTTCCTTGAATTTGGCATTTCATAACTTTTGTCATCATATTTCTGTCCAATTGATATAAACACATCCCTCAACGATATATCTGGCTGTTCATTAGAAAACAGTTCTGAAAAAATTTTAATTATAGTGATGTAACATGTGTGTTACATGTGTAACAAAAGTAAATACCTGTTTTGAAATGTTCCTCATCCTGTTCGCCTAAACCTAAACCAACAATCATGTTAGTTAAACAAGTTTCTCTTAGGTGTGGACTAGAAATTATAATATCTCCAACAACGTAATCATTGTACACATATTTCTTTACAAAAGTCTGTATAATCTTTGGTCGACTTAGAATTCTTCTGATTTCTCTATTCACGCCATCTTGCCACTGTTCACTGGTGGTTTCAACAAACCCACCAGTTTCCCAATCAAAAAACTATAAAAGTAAATTATTAAAAGCCCCAACAATAATTCTATACACAATGTACTCACTTTTGCATTAGGCTTCAATCCATATAGCATTGCTTTCTTCGCAAAAGCCGGTTGCAATTTGAATTTTTGTGGCAGTGCGTATAGATCAACAAAATCATTAAAAATACCATAATCTATAAGCCAACATGTGTATGTTCTTTTCAATGTATTCACGCATATTAATTCGGCACGAACAAAGTTATTTCCATACTTAACAGCTATTATCTAAAATATGCATTCGAATTTATATATCAATACTATACACTTTACCAAATTTAAATATTTACCGTCTCATTTTCAGGCTCTGAAATCCGGGGATATGGTGTTGAACTGTTGTTTAATTCTGTATTGAAGACATTTCTATTCGCAATGTCTTCGTCGTACACAAACCAAAACAATTTTGGGTTATAAAATGTTGCCACATGAATTACCAAATTATTCTTACTAGAAGCCATTGCAATGGCTTCCACGAGAATATGTAATATAAAGAATTAGTCACAAACGTATAACCACATTTCTTAAACACGAGACATTTGTTCAAACATGTAGTAACTAGCTGAACAGCCAAAAGAACTAACCGAAAGTAACCATGAAAACAAACATCTGATTGCAAGAAAATTCAAAATGGCGAATTAGCGACATCTATGATTATTTCTTCCAGGCTACATTTAAAAACGATGAATATTTTTAACATGTACTAATCAACTTGTAATTTTATTTTATTTTATAATTGTATGCTTAATTTTGATTTTCTTCATCTTTATAATTATAATTATTTTCCATCTTCTTCACTAAAAAGTGGATACTATTATCGAAAAGGTCTTGACTTTTTAAATACTAAAACAATTGAAAAACGTATTTGTAATAAAAAAAAATACAAATATATAGGTAAATTAAAACATTTATTAATAAACGGTAATACAAGACAGTAAACAACATTTTAATATTTTATTCATCATCTTCATCATGTGGTAAAAATGTGTCATTTTCATCTAGTTCCATATCCTGCAAAAATACATAATAAAATTATTTTAACACATAAATCATGTTACTCATGAATATAGTCAATACATACTACAGAAAATGTACTAGTAAATAGGTAATTATACTTTATTTTACCTGATCTTCATCATCTTCAATTGCATCTTCTTCATAATCGTCGTTGTCTATTTCTGGATCAACTAATAATATAATAAATTAAATTACATATTAAACTATAATCAGCAGCGACAAGTATAAAACTGTTTCTAAACTGACCTCCGAAATCATCAATATATTCTTCTTCTTCAGACTTGTATTCCACGTCGT
The DNA here is from genome assembly GCA_022063505.1 of Calosoma granatense. NCBI lineage: Eukaryota > Metazoa > Arthropoda > Insecta > Coleoptera > Carabidae > Calosoma > Calosoma granatense. The sequence goes on along the minus strand of JAGJTL010000183.1, from coordinate 1,096,596 downwards.
CTTCTTTCATTTCTTCCATGTGATTGGTCTTCTGTGCTTGACTAACTAATATTACATCCTCTTCATCTGTACTGTTACTTCGTCGATTATCACAGGCAATTTTTAATTTTTTACAACTACTACTAAAGTCTTTCTTGTCATTAAAACTGTTAGTCTTTCGTTTCATTACAGCTAATGGATTGATATTTAATGATTTACGTCTAAATTTAACGGACAGCATTCTAGACTTATAAACAATATTACAACTAGAATTATATGCTTCTTTTGCATCATGCACTGTATTGAAATATATCAAAGCCGATACGGATGTTTGAGATTTTTCCCGTAAAATTTGATATTCACGACATGCAGGATAAAGTTTCAGTAAATCTTCACCGGTGACAATTAGCGGAAGATTTTCTACGTGCAACACGCGAGGATCAATGGTGTCTTCATTGATGTTTTCTTGGTTCTTCGAATTCTCAACTTCAGCTGATCTTCCAGGACGTGTATTGCTGTTATTGATAACTTTTGACTTTCTCTACAATGATATAATGTGATTTTATCTTGAAAATTTAACATTCAATCCAAAGAATCACGCATTTATCAAAATAGGAATACTGTCCGATTCATGCTGAATATATTGTTTTTCAATACAAACAACGTTAATAGAATTTTATTTAAATGTAATATTAAAAATATATGAGAATAAAAAACATGTGTAACAAAAAAGATACCTGACAAATATGTTCACCACCGTTGATTTCTTCATTAACTGTAACAAATTAATTCAGGGATTTTATTTTATCTGTAACACATATTATTGTATTTATTCTAGGTTTAATATAAAATTAATGAAAGCATGCATACTTACCTTCATCATCGATAATACTGTATTCATTTTCTTCGTCACTTACATCTAAATTAATGACTTCTGGTTCATTATGTTCAGGACAGGAATCATTATTTTTACGGTAAAATTGTACGTATAAAGTATGTGACTTATATATGATATTATTCGTGTCACCATGTGCTTCTGACGCATCCTTTATATTATGAAAACGGAGTAGCGCAGATTTCGAACGTGACGATTTCAACGGTAAGAATCTATATTCCTGGCAAGTAGGATACAGATCTAACAGTTCATCATCACTAGTGTTATTTGGTAAATTTTGTACGTGTAGAATATCTGTTACATTGTTATTCTCTTGTGAAATATCATGTCTGTTAACAGATGTAGTTCCTTGCTGTAAGAAATTGTATAATTACATAAATATTTAGTTAAATAGTTGAAATATTAAACAACATTTGTATTTTGATTTCTGTACTTTACCCCAAAATCATCGTAATCAAAGTCATTGCAGGTTAGGAATTCTGTAAGACATGAAATAAATTAGAAATTCCAGACAGTTCTAATAAGTTTATCTTTAGTGTAATAATATTACATATTATGTACTAACCATCATCAATATATGCTTCGTCATCAGAACTTTCCTGATCTACATCATCCTCTTTTAGCTCCTCGTCAAATTCATCATCAATCTCTATCGTTTCATTACTGCACAATGACGGGTTCACTTTCAACCCTCTACGATTAAACTGAACCATAAGTAAATTGGACTGATAAAATATGTTATTTGTCGATTTATAGGCAATGACAGCATCTTCAGTATTATGAAAATGAACCAGCACTGATTTTGAATTTTCTAAACTTGATAAAAATTTATATTTCATACAAGTCGGATAAAGTATCTCAATATCTCTGTTAGTTACATTTGCTGGCAGGTTTCGTACATACAGTGTGCAAGGATCAATGTTTTTATTTGTTTCTTTATAGTTTTTAATAAAGTCAACTGTAATATAGCCAGTATCATACTGTTTCTTACTCAGTGTACTTTTAATCATATTTATATCTGATTTTTTCTGCAACAAACACGAAAGATGAATAGTATAAACACATATATTAACAATAACGTAAATGTATACCTCTATCTCGATAATACATCTTCTCTTTGGTATAAAAATGGGATGCAAAATATGTACATTCTTTATATCTGAATGAAGTTGTTTTATTACACTTCTATTCAGTTCTTGTTCGTGGAATGTTACCAACAATAAACTCTCGCTACTGAAAATCTTTTCGGCATCAAGAGCCAGTTGCAGACTAGTCTTATGTGTCATACTTGTCAGGCTTAAGAGCTCAGCACTTCTATTCAAGAAGCAACTCCTTGCTTATATTTCCACTTTTATAAATGTGAGGTTAAGCATAACAATTTTAAACTGTATCTTTATTTTACAAAATATGAAACGAACGATAAAAGTAACATGTCATACATTTTAATTTATAACTATTAACATTTACATATCTTTTTTGAATTTACTTATTAACGACACTATAATTATTTCTCACATTATTTTATAGATTAGGTAAAATTCAAGAAACGATAATGATTTTATCGTGTATTTACATTAAAGCACTGATTTCACACAATTTTTTTGTACACATTACAAAAAATGTACTTTCTTTTTTGAAATATTAGAATGTTTTCATATGTCTTATCTGAAATATCGATTGAGGAAAATTGAGTAAAACTTAAATGTCAAACATAAAACTAGTGTGAAGTTATCATTGCAATAATTTACATCTTGTTAAAATAATTGTAAGTTTACGAATATAACATTTATAAATATAAACATGAATTCGATTTAGCGATAACAGCAGTACATGATTCAACTGAAAATAAATATAATCAGAAACTTTAAATTAAATATTACGTACTTCATGGCATTCGTAACATGTCGTATGTGCTAAAATATGAATTAGGATAGTAATCGTAAATACCGATTGGGCGTAATTACTAATCTTCATTAAAAGTAAAATGGCGCTAGTTCATGCGATTAGTACAATATGTCATATAAAAACATTATAATGTTCTGGTTTTTATTTTATTGTTAGTTGTAATAACATCGTGAAACCATCTTAGATTTTTGTTTTTTATGTGAAAATTAAAGTTGTATTGTTATCTGGTTGAGTATATTTTATCCTAGTGTTTCGCTCTGTTTATTAACCAACAAGGTCGTATTTTGGGATTTGTGTAACATATTGTTTATAATACAGTTGAAAAAATGGGATTATTATTTTCTAAACTCTGGAGCCTGTTCGGAACTGAAGGTAATAGTTTGTTCTTAACGTTTCATTAATGATTGTGTTGTGGAAATCTAACGTTTGATTTTAGAACATAAAATTGTAATGGTTGGCTTGGACAATGCTGGAAAAACTACCATTCTCTATCAGTTTCTTATGAACGAAGTCGTCCATACCAGCCCGACAATAGGTTCTAATGTCGAAGAAGTAGTTTGGCGAAATATACATTTCATTATGTGGGATCTGGGTGGGCAGCAATCATTGCGCGCTGCCTGGAGTACATATTACACAAACACGGAGGTAATAAATCATCACAGCTGACTAAATAATCTTGTATGACATTTTTTTCGTATATTTGCTACATCATGTATAAGAACTGCGCAGAGATTACTCAGTGTTTATATTTAGTACAAAATAGTATAACAAATGCATGTACAGTTGTGTAAAATAACTGTGGTTTCGTATATTCATTTAATTGGTTTTAGTTTGTCATTATGGTTATCGACTCGACTGATCGTGAACGACTTGCTGTCACAAGAGAAGAATTGTACAGAATGTTGGCTCACGAGGAGCTGTCTAAAGCTAGTGTTTTGATATACGCAAATAAACAAGTAAGTGTTTTTATATACAATATCCCGTTACTCTTTGAGCTTTACCTAGTGAAAACAAATACTTATTTGAGTGCTCATAATTATACATTTCTAACGGCTGTTTCATGAAAATTTCTTGTAGTATTAAGTTTCTTTTTTTTTTTGCAAGTAGTAGTTTCGCTTTCACCTGATTCTTGGCGTGGTATGTGCTAATCAAGTTAGGTAACCTCATTTGTAGTTATGTTGCATATGTTACTAGACTATTTAATATGTTCCTTATTATTTTGCAATAAACTGATAACATATATTTTGCTTTAAATTCGTATCTCTAATTTGTTTGTGAAATATGTGGTTATTTTAACTTTCGTATGATATATTTAATTTAAATTACAAATATTTTATTTGTGTTCCTGCATTTTATACAAATATAAATTGCTACCTACTTTCTATAGAATTTCTGATTGAATTATCGTGAACATATATGTAACAAAGAATGCGAGCATATGAGTCATCGTACGCCCGTATGTGTCACTTGAATATTTATGTCATTTTTTCAAAACAGGATTTAAAAGGATCGATGACAGCGGCAGAGATATCCCGTCAACTGGATTTAACTTCTATTAAACAACAACAATGGCACATACAATCGTGTTGTGCTCTGACTGGCGAAGGGTAAACAATACACAACAACAACAACATTGTACATTGACCTAGAAGTCTGTATTACATTGTAACTGATTTACAGATTGTATCAAGGTTTGGAATGGATAGTGAGCCGTTTGAAGAAGAAATGACACCTGCAAGGGAGCCTGTATACGGTGATAAAAGACTTATTTAAAAATAATGCATAGTGATTGAAATACAATTACCTCTGGATGTGTGAGCCTGTTGCAGCCATACATATAATTGTTTGTTTGACTTTGTTCTCATATTGAGAGCGTGATTCACACCCGACGACAAACATTCGAACATCGGTCAACAAATACCATAACCTATTGTGTTTTCTTCTTTTTCTTTCTCCGTTGTGCTAGGAGTGCGTGAGTGATGATTTAATATAAACATTTATGTTTAATATGGCGGAGTGACAGTTCAAATAATTTCAAATTTACTGCGCGCGACTCTTTATTTTTCATGGGTTTCACATTTTCTCTCAGTTTAATGTCGATTTAATTTTATATTTGTACATATTTTATCGCATTGTATATCAATTAGGTAAACATTTGAATAAATTTATTCTTTTTAAAAATACCAAATTTGTATAGTATATTCTTTTATGCGACACACACACACATTGTACATGTAAGCGCTGCCGCAAATAATTTTTAATTTTAAATATATTTTTTTATTCCTTTAAATATTCATATTACATACATATTAATATATTTGTGTTAGTAACAGTCTTATAAAGTGTATATATTAATAAATTGTTAACATGTCATATTAATAAATGCAACACCACACCAAAAATACATAAACAAATACTGTTTCAGAGGTGTGCGAAATTATTTTGTGCACTCGTCAGTACATGCTGGTTTTGCAGCGTTTTCTACTTCTTGTTTCGGCAAATTCTGTATTTCATCTTGTAAACCTAACACCTCTAAAATTTTACTGTTCGATAAATGGTCTGCTGGTCCATTCTGTTTGAATTCATATAACAGATTTCCTCCTTTACCAACGATTAAAGCGCCACCAGTTTGCAAACCGTCACCACTCAGGTTACCCGGTATTTGAAGTTTACGACTTTTCGATACCACTGCACGCGAGTCAGCCCAGAGCAATGAAGCCAATATAGTAATAAAATTGAACCGTTTAAATTGCATTGCTTTGTATATTTGCTTGTCATTATTGTCAACATACAGTTCTACAAGTAAACAGTATCATATCAGCCATGACAATATATACAAATGTATGTATAAAACAATCTTACCGCCATCAAAAAACTTTCCATCCAGAAATTCCTGTGCACCGAAATCTTCCAGTCCCACGCCAACCATATCAATGTCATGTCTCTTCAAAATCGGTTGTAATTCTGAAAGTTCCCTTGCGTACAAACGACACATCTGACATCCCCATCGTCGGAAAAATATTACAACACAATTTTTGTCTTTCCAGAAATTGTCCAAAGCCGAAACCTTTAACAATGTACAAAAACGTCAATAATACGTACTTGGTTGTTCCTGAAACTTATTTAAAAACAGTAATGAAAGTATAAATGACATATTATTTATAGGTTATAGGTTAGAGTGCTACTAGAATGTGAAATAGAGAAAAATTATTGGGTTAATAACCGATTATCGGTGCACTATTGATACAAAACTAATAACTTACAACGCCTGTTGCTAAATGTCTCACTTCATATTGTCCAACAGTGGATAAAGTCATATTGGTCTTTAGTTTATATGCAAAATACTTGATAAAACCAACACCGGCTTGGCACGCAATAGTTTGAAATGGTGTTTAAATATTATTGCATTATTTTATTTATACAAAACAAGGTGACTTATAAACGCGCAGTAACGATAAAAGTAGTGGGTTCACTTGCAAGAAATAAGTTTTGATAGTGCATGGTATGTAAATACATTTTATAATTTTATTTTTATTGTGGAAAAAAATAGAAATGTATTTTTAAATACACAATGACTTGTTTGTTTACCTTTCAGTCGCAGATATTGATATGGATAATAAAAAATCTGCATTGAATAATTTGCAAAAGTGCAATGGCAAATTAATTTCTGTAGAACTATGTTCCAACAGATACTTGGATTTAAGTAGTTTGTCCTCGATTAATCCATTGTTTTACTCGGTAACATGGCATACACAGCACAGAAACATTAGCAATAATGACATCAGTGATATACCTGCAATATTCATTAGCATCATCTTTAATTGCACTTGGCAAAAATGTTTTGTTGCATTTACCGTATAGATATTTATCTAAACAAGACATTTCTGAGATACTGACAGCAGCAAAAACAGTTGGTATTAATAATATATTAGCATTACAAGGAGGTGTGTCAACAATCAGATAAATAACAGTTGTTAACGGAAAGTAAAAGTACAATATTATTATTTTAGATTTTATCGAATCGCAGCACTGCACGAAAGGCTTAATAGACTTTTCACATGCTATACATTTAGTTCGCTATATAAAAGAGAATTTCAAGAATTGTTTTTGTGTTGGAGTTGCCGGATATCCATCATGTCATCCCGAATCAACTTCTGTTTCTACAGATATTTTACATCTTAAAGAAAAGGTAAATTGTTGATAAATAAAACAAAATATATTTTAATTAAACACCATTTTTGTTAGATTTCAGCTGGAGCAGATTTTATAATTACACAGGCCATTTTTGAAACTGAAATATTTCATAAATTTTATAAAAATTGCAGAAATATCGGTATTACAGTACCTATTATACCTGGAATATTCATAATAAATTCATACCAAGCTTTGATAAATATGTCCAATGTTTGTAAAGTAAACATTCCACATAATATTTTGGAAAAAGTAAACTCAATAAAAGATAAAAATGAATTACATGAATTTGGACTTTGTCATGCAACGGATCTGATAAATAATTTGTTAAGTAGCGACACTTATCAGGTGTCAGATGTTCATATATTTTCATTAAATAATATTGAAAATGTAGAATTATTATCTAAACGTATATAATAAAGTAAAATACATTAGTGTATATGTAATTGATATATCTCACAATAATAAAATGAATATGTACAATACAACTTTATCGTAAACATTTAATGAAAGACATTGTGCATTATTAATTTGTAAGCCGTTCGTCATCGAATTGAGCGTTTCACATGGACAAATGTGTATATTTTGTTTGGCTGGCGCGAGTAGTTGCTGTCCGCAGTAGTTCATCTACTGGCCGCTTGATAAGACGTACCCATTTTGTGGCTGTTGGAAACACAGCTGAATTATTAAAGTCAGTTATTTTTAAACCTTGTTAGAGTGTGGTTGATTTTTGTGTATGCCTACCCGTCTAGGTACGAGTCCCAGTGTATTTATGTTCACTAGTGCTGACTACGGTTTTTAGTGTGTAATAAGTGTTGTGTTTATTTTTTGCAATTTTAATCTACCATTATCGAACCATCATTTATAACCTCAAATTAATAAACATGGATATTTTCAATATATTACAGGTAAGTTGTGTTTGAGTAGTGTTTATTTTAACCTGTCAGCTTGAAAATTTGCAGATAAATTGACTGTGGTAACATTTTATCTTGTGTATATAATATGCAATGTTTATTTTTCAAGAAATATGATCCGTATGTGAATTATTATTTATAAATTGCCGGCTGATGTTTAAATATAAACAGCATTTGATTATTCTCTGCTTATTTGACACTAGTTTCTGGTTTTTTACATTCATTTTCAGTGTTGTAATAATAATTGGTAGTAGTAAACTAACGTCATATATAGTTTCATGTTGATCTATGATATTCATGTTTAGATATAATTTATTATCTACGACAACTATCAATCATCATTAAATTCAACAAGTGAGTGACTCTGACCAGTTCTCCTGGTATATTTCTATATTCCTAGAACATGTTAATGTCTTAATTTTTAATCACAATGTTCTACGGTGTTCTTCTCATTTAATTACGTTAAAATATCGATTATAGCGTGTTGTAGAAAACTGTGTGAATTATTTGGACTAATGGTGACACGTAACTCACGAAACTTAATTAACAATTTATTGTCTTACATTCGTGTCGTGAAATAAGCCTATCACAGGGTAACGAACATACCTCGTTATTTATTAATTTACTTGTTAATTTTTGAATCGTGTAATTTGTACATATTAGTAATGAATAAGCTGACTCGAGTTACGCAATCAGGTTAACAATATAGCGCGTAGGGTTGCATATCCTTTAGACGTCATGTTAATAAAAACTCATAAGGGGTTCTTCAAAACTAATTCTGGCTTGTTAATCGATGCTTGTAATTAAATTTGTTGAGTTAAGCATGTAATTAAAGTTACAAGCCGTACGGGCGGGGGGAGGAGGGGTGTTCTGGATGGGTTAATTTAATATTGAAAATTAGTTTGAACTGGGCAATCTGTATAAACTTACTACAGGTTTAAAACCTTTCTCGTCGGGTGTTCAATATGAGAAATGCATATAAAACACACGCTTTTCAATCTGTCTTATCGGCAGTAAAACCGGTGACTAGCAAATGCAACAATTGATCCCTTGCAATGACGTCACAGTTACCTTATAAAGTACCGCCCTTCGTATACGGCGAAAGGTTAAACTCTCTGGTCCTTGTTACCATGACTACCAAGCATTGACACACACACACACACACACGCTACAAATGTTTATCTTTTATTATTTTCTACTATTCATGTCTTATAATGAATAATAACTCTAGATTTCATTATATAACATACGCATATACATGCTAATTTTAGAGATTTTAAATTTTTTTTCTATCATTAGTTGGTTGTGGTGTAATTACGTATTAAAACGTAACATTTATTTTCTCATTCCGTTTTGTCATTTACGCATGTTTAATTACGCTGCACGCCAATGTGGTTTATAATTGTTTAATTAGCATAGTAACGTGTTGGTCAGGTAAATAATATTAAAATAATACGTACGGGAATAATTTGTTTTCTATTTTTGTAGCTTCTTGTAAAATAACATCTTATATATGTATGGATCATTATAGTAAGTGTGTGTTATATGTCAATTTTAATATTGTGTAAGACACAAGATAATATAAATGTGCTTTGTTTACCAGAAAATATATAGAAACAAAAAACAATATAATTCTTAGCAGCAAAAACTTGAACAAGAAACAATAATTACGTTATTCTTTTTTGTCAGGAACTAGTAATTAATATTTTACAATGTTCCTTTTGGAATATTATATTAGAAACTGCTTTTATTGTGAAACACTCTTTTTAATAATGAAGTAGATGTTAAAGGAGTGCTCTCTTTTGCTGTGCATTTAACATTCACTTTTATTAGAAGATTAATTTCTTCTTCTTCAGAAGAAGAAGAAGAAAAGCTAAACACACTTGAAGTGTTAAGTGTTTATAAGTAATTTCATATACGCAATTTAAATTAATATAAAATACTCTATTTCTGAAGTATAATCTCACGCTATCATCTGCAAAATGTAGTTTTATAAAAATATTCATACAAATAATAAATATTATTGTTTATATATCACACTGCTATTTATGTATAATCACAGAATTAAATCACATATTTCATTAACGTAATTATTTTGATACATTCATTGTTCTCAGTACTATTGTTTTGATTAAATTAAATAGTTATTTAATCATTAATAAATTATATGAATTACTGTGTTCAGGGTGAATTTTAGAAGATTTTATAAGATCTTGTCGAAAACTTTTTCTTCTTTCTTAATAATTACTTTAATAATTAAATTTTCGCTTGTGGAATAATCTTGCGGTAGCGGATCTTGTCTGTCATCGCGGACTTAATTAATTTCGGTCATGTTTTAAGGAGAATATTGTCTTGTGGTTGAAGATATCTAAATTTCAAATATCCAGCCATACTGTATGGTGTGTTAGGTTGCCTTTCGTAAGGCGCAAGCGTGGAAATAAGTCCAGTTATTTACTTAAATAACTCATATAGAGTTGCAACATGTGCTTTTGTAATATTCCTAGCATAAAAACCAGTGTTTAATGTTCTTTTTTGCTCTTACCATGCTGTTTTATAACAAGCTAACCATAAAATTATTTGCTTCCAGCCTGAAATATATTTGACAATCAATTGTTTAATCAATTATTCCCAGATGTTTAAGTGCAATAATATATTGCAAAGGACAAAATAATCTTATATCTGTAAGGTGAAATGCCCTCAGCGTCTAAAAGCGTCTTGTTTTCAAAACTCTCCAGTACCACGTGTGGTCCCTCTGAATTATGTATTATCATACGCCATATTTCATTTTCACAGGCGAAAATACGATTCCCGGTTTAGATAAAAAAAAACCATTAATTTAATTATTCGGAAGCTACGTTAATGGCCCTGCTAAGTAACTGTTTACCTGAACGTGAACTTATTAGCCAAATTACCGTTTGATAAAATCCAACGTCCTTTGGCACACGGCCAAAATGTGTGCCAAATTGTGGCAACTGTTTTTTTTATTTAGCTCTTGAAACAATATACGCTAAGAGGTAAATAGCCCAGAAAGATACTAAACAAATTCTTGTTTGTTCTGAATTTAACGTAATATTCAACTATAGTATATTTTATGTAAAATAATCTTTTTCTAAAATTTGTTTTTATAATTAGACATTTCTCTTTAATAATATATGCTTAGTGTCTAAAGAATTGAAAAAGTTTTAAATGAATCAATCTTTTTTTTTTTTGTAAGAGGAATAATTAAACTGTAATAATTACATTTTTGTACATTGTTTATAATTATATGGTTATTAAATAGGCACCTATAGTGCTGCGTTATGTTGTTTTATAAAAGACACCATTCACATTTTATACAGATATACCTGCCTTGGTTCTGTATTCAGTTCATATGAAGAATCAGTACTGAAACATATCTTTGATCTGCTTCATGCACGTGCAAGCACATTCCGATAAAAATAACGATATATCATACACTATATTACTAGAATATAACACAAAATGCATACATATTACTTCATTTATCCATAATTCCATCGTTCATCTTGATTTATCCAGTTATTTGAATAGATAACATGCAAAATATAATGTGTATTAGGACAAAAATCTTGTACAAAAGAAAATATGACATTATATTCAGACAATAATATTTTTTACTAACTTACACGTTTGTTACTTTAACGACGAATAAAGACAGACTTTTGTAGACTTGTAATACAATGAAATACTATTTTTTTGTATATAAAATTGGCACTAATAATTTTGAATTAGGTTATGAATTTTTTTATAATTTAGAAGTAGGTTTGTTTTATCATGACATGTACTTGTGGAAGATGATTTAGACAAACAAATTCACTGGTGGTGTTGTTCCAGTGATTACCTTCATTAGCCACTAAACTAAAAGGGCGTTGGCTGGGGCGGTCCTTGCTTTAGTGCCTTTAATTTACAGAATTTCACCCCAAAAATCTTACATTTCCAGAAACAATGCGATTTTCTTGCATTTTAACTTGTAATAAAACTACAATACATCGAAATGTACGACGCATCTTACCATATAATTCGAAATTACTTCCTTGGCTGTCTTGATAATTAATTTTCTAAATTAAATTTAAACATAAACTTATATGCTACAAATTAGACGACAGTACTTTCAAAAACCTGGTTTAATATAAACAAAAACAATCTATTTGACAGTAATTGAATTATGTCCGTTATGACACACAAAATGGACTGATTCAATTTTTAAAAGCAAATATTTTTTGCTACTGTACCTCTTTTAGTATATTTTTTTAAAACTCCCAATAGTATTTCAAATATATTAATCAATTTTCATATGGATTAAAAAAAACTAATTATTTCTGGATGCGACTAAAAATTTTCTCCGCTGACTGTAGCATCTGAAATATATTTAAATGTAAATTTATCCAATTCAGATTATTATGTATGTATCTGTATTACTAAAGATAGAGAAAAATATAAAATTCTTTTGTTATTAAATAACAAAACAAACACGAATAAAACAGCGGAAAAAAGACTTTATCTACAATCTGTTGGCCAAGTAAATATATAAATTATTTATGGGTTCATTCAAAGATTATTCCTGCGAGTCTGTGTGTTTAGGAACAAACTGTACTTGCTTCAGATGTTCTTTGAACATTGTGCCATCGTTAACTTGAATTTAGAAATAATATTTGAATTGTTGTCTATTTCTTATCGTTCTTTTGTTTTATTCTTGTCGCTACAACACTGATTGCATCATTACTCTTGATGAACCAAACATGTCGTTTTTATTTCTTATTTGACAGCAAATAAGTTTCTGATAAATGTTCTTACGAATGCAATGATGGAAGTAGTAAAGAACGTTTTAAACTTTTGCTTGAACTTACAGTTTATTAAATTACAATGAAACTTAGTGTCATGTCCGACACATTGATTCGATTACCAATAGGTATATGAGCAATTGTAATCTTAAATGTAATTTCGATAGATTTTCCATAGCGTTTAATTCTTTGACAAAATCAGTGGTCCAAGCCACGTTGCTAAGTAACATTAAAAAACAAATGCTTTTGTTGTTTTACATTACGCAATGAGAAGTTGCTAATAATGTTGATTATTATTTAGTTTTTTCGGTCACTCGTTCAAAATGCTAGAATTTCTAGTAATAATTACATTTTAATCTAGTTTTACAGTATTTTTTTGTAAAGTCCGTCAAGATGAATTTTTTGCGAAAACAGTCAGAGAGAGATGAATGTCTTTCATGTAGAGAAAAAGGTTTTATGCTGAAAAAGGAATGAATACGGTCTTTTTATTTCTCTGTCCTTGGTCTTGAAATTTTGCTGGCGCCGGAGAGTCTTTGCAGTGAATAGACATTTCATTGTATTTTATCATTGTGTTTTGTTACAAATCCATATACTCACTTGGCCAGGTTTTAAAAATGAATATGTTTTTTTTCATTGTAGTTATTTGTTATTAACTACACTTTGTTTTTAAACAAAAATGTTCGTGTTTTGTTTAAAATTGTTGTAAAGAATATTTAATTGGCGATGTGGAAATGGTGAACGTATATACGTATGTTTAGAGATATATTTGCGAACCTTGAGAATCGAGTATATTCTAGTAAAAACATGTTTTCATTCCATACGACTCATTAAAACTACGAATATACGTACATTAAAGAATTTAATGCTATATAAATATTTCGCTTGTAAAATATTTTATATCTGCTATTAAATAATATAGTATATACTTTATTTTATTGTTTTATGTGTTTTGGCTGGTACAATGAAAACATATGAAATTAGAAACTGTGTCTGTAGCTAATCTGAAATATAAACACAACATATTTCTGTTAAACCTATATAATATTGTATGCTCATTTGATTTATATGCCTAATACATTGGTTAGTTTTTATGTGTATGTGTAATATAAAGTAATAAGTAACACAATGTATGAATTTAAGAAAATACTCGTAAAGAATTTCTGGCTTT
>JAGJTL010000183.1:1065090-1076256 GCA_022063505.1 Calosoma granatense | reverse complement strand
CAGTCTGTATGGACATAAAAACGTTGACAGAATTCAAATAGAAACTAAAATGTGTATACACACATGCAGACAGAGTGTCGTTATATTGCAAGCTGAATAATTCATTTTTGTCGTAAATCTTGTATAAATGTACAGAGCGGGGAATTTCGGTAAATAGAAGAGACATGAATATATTATTTAAAAAACATTGTTCAATCGATATTGGAATAAACCTTGGTTTTCATCACATATTCATTGTTGTAGCTTGTTTGACATTAGTGTACGCTGACGTACATAAATATCTATATTACCGACACAATAGAAGCACAGGTTTGTGTCCCAGCTAAATGTACGTTGTTCTCTACGCATGTTTGATCGTGTTTGTGAATTATTATTTTCCAGTTCATGTGGCTTTTGGTTAAATTATTGTTTTGATGTTGGCAGTTTCGATGGTTGAAATATGTTTTGATGATGTAATAATGCAAATAATTCACTGAATATTATTTTGCAAACCACTGCCAGTTAGTATGTCGTTAACAAATGTGTGTCAATAACAGTTACAGTAATGTAAAATCTCTTGTGTATTTGTGTAGAATTATTTAATATAAATAATGTTTTTTCTTGTATGAGATATGGATACAAATATATCTGAAAAATATTTCTGACAGATACGTACAAGGGATTCATTCGTTGCCTGAAACAGAAAATTGTTCTTCGCAGTTTGTATCAGTAGAGCATAACAACAGTTTACGAAGAGTTTTGGTTCATAACTTGTGGAGAACGTATCCAGAAATACTAAACGAAAAGTAAAAAGAAAATATATAAGAAACATGATATATTGCATTTTGTCTTCAGCATACTGATCAATATGATATTAAAAAGCTAATACAAATAAAAATATTAAATAATATATAGATAATAATGTAAAATACTTGTATTTAATTTTAAAATTTCACTTTATCAAGATAAGAATTAATTATGAAGGTTTTAGGTACCTACTATGATTTATATGATCATGAAAATGTCATATTTATGCTTTAAATAAAATACACAATATATTTCAAGTGTAAATCAATAAACATATATACCATATTTAATTTTAACAGCTACTTCAATATGTATGCTCACTCGACGTATTCCATTTTCAAAATATATACGCTCGTGTTTTTTGGAATAATCATACATGATGTATGCTTGAAAATAGTAATTAAATATTTATCGAATACTTGACATCAATTTATCACTAGAACACAGAGTTGAAGTGTGTTTATTGATTAATCCATTTGACTATTTTTGGGCTTGAGCGAGTGATAATTAATTTACTTTTTAATTAGGAAAAAAACGGGCAGGTAGAGAAGTGAATTATAGTAATTACAAATGTATCAGTAATGTACAAATTAATTGAATATATTTCTTAGTAAATCTTACAATATCTTATGTTGAGCTACAAGTATTTTTTCGCATATTATGCCTAAAGAAAGGGCATAATTAAATTATCAAAATATTAAACGAAATTCTAAACGAACGTGTCTATCGTAGCGCACCACGTACGGGATATAATTCAGAAGGGTGCAAATATAAAAATAGTATACATAGTCCCGTGTCCGTTGTTGAATTCCACCAGCGTGTGTTTTATAGCACCAGGTGGAATAGTTATGAGTGATGGAATTATATATAAACCGGGGAAAACGTAATCACGTTCTGTAACTTGTACAAATACCTAACTACACCCCAATTGCACATTTTAAATTATTACCCACGATGTCAACATCCTGTACTTGAACAACAAAATTCTCGCAATCAATACAAGAAAAAAACATTGACCACTATAACTTTGAAATATAAATTTAGAGATTTAATTTGAACTGAAAATAACTCTTTCTAGTTGTTTGTCCAGGCCAGAATCGTGTCAAAAATTCACTGTTAAGAAAAAGCATAAAACATTTTTATTTGTGTCATAGATATTTTTTATTTGAAGTCTCTCGAGTTATGTATTAGTCGTTATAGTTATGTACGGAAGATTTACTATTTCCGACAGATTTAACTAAATTCTCCAATTTTGACACTGTGCCAGAACAAACATGTATATCGTTTGATCTCGTTCTGCAATTATTGCATATGAAGCTTGCTATTGTCTATCAATCAAAATGCACATAAAACATATGCATTTGGCTCATGTAATTGACAGTAATTGCTTCGTTCAACATGAAACAGACCTGGGATACTAATCTTATAAACTAATTTTACACCTCATTTAATATATATATTTCATTGACATCAACGTTGATAAGTCCAAAAATATAAATTGTTTAGTAAATAATTGTCATGAGTATTTAAATAAATATTCATACAGGTAAAACAGAGAAATGAATTTATAAATTGTGAATAAAACTAGCTTTGAAACTGTGCATAATGTGTATTGAAACAATTAGATAAATTAGCATTGCTAATGTCTGTGATATTTTCTACGCTTTACTTTACAAAACGAATAAACCTCCCATCAACTCATATATTGGGTCATATGACTAGAATTGTATATAATCAATAAATATTTGTATACTTTATCATTATCGATAATTCTGTCAAACGATATAAGTTTTATATTTTTCAATTTAATCTAATATTTCACGTATTATACAATTTATTTGTTACTTAGTTAAAACTTCAAAGAGACATTTACAAAATAAAATATGTATTCAAAGGCAAACAGCAGTAGTAAGTAAATTGTCTTTATGTAAAGTTAACAAGAATACTTATGTTAATTCTGCTAACGTCACAAGTAAATATATATGTGCTATTGTGCATAAGATGTACATGTATGGTATCTGTTAAATATTCCACTGGTTTGTATGCATTTTTCATGAAATGCAAATGGCGTTCGCTCTTCTAACTAATGTTTTGTTCCATATGTCCACATTGCTTGGGGCAGACCTGGAACTCCTGTGTCGATTGTGAGTGTTGAAGTGTGGTAGTTTACTAGTGTGTACATCTACACCAAACTGGCCCACCAGTTCTGGTTCTCGTACCCGCCACCAGGCGCGGGTGGCGCTGGCGGCACCAAGGATAAACAGACGCAAGGGGAAGAACAAGAGCAGAACAAACGTACCACGCGCGAACAACGACAGCAAGGGTACGACGCGGCCATCAAGGTATATAACTATATATTTAACTAAACTTTTCTAACCCACCGGCTCATCTCAGCAGCCAATTACCATTCATATTCATCAACAACAACAGCAGCAAACACACATACTGCATTAGAAAGTATTAACACACTACTGTATCTTTGTAGCTCATCACGTGTTTTGAACAAAAAAAACCAATTTTCGAAATTTTACAAAAAATCATCAAGGGTTACGGAAAAATGAAATTATCCCAAATTTCTTTCCCTTACCAAACGGCCATTCATCGAGCAAATCAATCAATATTAATTAATTCAACGATGCTGAATTCAACGCTTTTTTCAGAATTGAAATATCATTTACCGTTTGCCCGCTGGAAGCCGATAAAGTTGAGACGATTTGACAAAAATGCCAATTTTCTAGTTCTAATCTAGTTCATTTGTTTATTTCGTTTGAAAACATTTTTATAACTTCTTTCTAAGAGGAAAGAAATTTTCGAGCAAAGATTTTTATTGCAAAGAATCCATAAAAATGCATTAATTTCAAATGAATTATTAATTTTTTGAACACGACGACACGGCGTTATTGCATAAACAAGATATATATTTCATAAAGACGAATAATACATTACCAAGATGTTATTCATTAAAATCACACATCATATGAAGTATGAAGATAGTATTGTAATATTTATTTGAAAAATTGCATACATTTTTCAATTAAATTGAAGGTTAGCAACCCAAATTAATCATATGATATGCGGGTTGCATCTACAATAAAGTTTATCTTCATTCAAATAAAAGAGTATATAAATATATTCGCGGAGCTTTGTGAAATATTAAATTGAAAACGTTCTTTAAATTGTTTTGTACTGTATATACAATGAATAGAATGATATACCCATGCATAGATGACAGTACAAGTGTGTGTGTGTGTTGTGTAAAGGTTTGTATTGTATCTGGGCTATACATATATATATGGGGTATTCATAGAACTTGAATGCATCTCATCCTGTTATTGAATATCTGTACCCCGGCAGTCACCCATGTAACTGTGATTCCAGGAGCAGCAACGTACGCAGCGCGAACAGTGGGAGGTGCGACAGCTGGACCACGACCTGCTACAGCAGCGCCACTCGGAGAGGGAGCGCGAGCGGGAACAGCGCGAACTAGCCGAGCAACGTGAACTAGCCGAACGATTGACAGTCGACGAACAGGATGATTCCAGTTTACAGTCTATGTGAGTTTCATCATCACCCAGCGAGGCAAGACTTAAAAACTAAATAACGCATCATTGCTTTTGACCAAATCATTATAGGATTATTTCATATTGAAGCAAACATATATTATTCATATATTGTAATGACAATATTTTATTCTACCCTTGAAAATCAATAGGTTTATTTCAAGTTTACTTTAAATGACTACGTCAGTTGTTTCTTTTAGAAATGTTTGTACAATTCTTATTTGAAGAAATAACTATATCTACTAATATACCATTATCGACTAAACTTCCCCCAAGCAAATCAAATTCAATGCGCGAAATGACGTCAGACGCTAGTGTGACGTCATCCATACCTACCCTAAGCGGTTTCATTCGCACCCTTCATTTTGATTATAGCAGTTCGTTTAGCAAATTACCCTCTGCCTTTAAGACACTAATTGATAGATAATGTGAATGTGTGGTGACGTTGTAACGAAATTGAATTATTCTACTTTTGTGTCTTGTAGCTGGTAGAAATTGTGTTTACATATATATATCGGCAGCGTTGTGTGTTGATAAAGTAGCTACCCGCTGAAAACTGGGTTTTCAGGACGCGTCCTGGAAATTTTCGGTGATTCTCGTTCATTTTCGTACCTCTGCAGTGACGCAATGACGGTTAGCGGTCGTGAACTGGGAAGTGTGATCGTTGTTAAATTCATTGTTGTAACATGACTGCAGTACAGTAATACAATATGCACTTAAACTAGAACGGTTGTGATATTATTGAAAGTATTATTGTTCATATAAACGTTATAAACTTGATCCGGTTGTCGTGTAAAAACAACGTGTTTTTATTAATATAATATAATATATATTAGTAATTTACCTGTCGCAATATTAAACACGAATAGTTTCAGCTCAATATATTAAATATTCAGTTAGTTTAAAACGTAGCACAATACACACGAGATATAAATACACAATCTCATATCACACACACCCGTAATACACACACACACACATTACAGTACATTTAATATACATATATAGATGACAAGTGACATTCCACATCACATACAACACACATAGTTTCACTATTAAATAGTTTCGTACAACAGTAAAAAATAAATATAATATTTAAACATCTGGTGCTGTTCTTTGGGTACAGTGTGAATACCATGACATCTAATAACCAATGAATAATGACATAGTGTAAAATAAATATCTGCTAGTTTAGTCATCGTATATATATATATACATGTCTACGGAATCTGCATACTGTCTACAACACACCACATGTATTCGGTTTAGCACCAGCCATATTCACACGCCTGTAAATATTCGCATAATAAACTAAATGAGATTTAATTTAATTCAAAGTTGGAGGTATTGATATAAGTACAGTAACTTGCATATATATATACGTATACTTGTATGAAATAGTTTTGTTTATTATATCTGATTAGTGGGAGGCATGAACCGAGGGCAGTATGCTGTTGATGATGATGATGATGATTTAAACACTAAATGTAATGAGTACACATTACCTAACCGAGTAACAAGCAACAACCAGGCCAAGATAATTTGAAACAGTGCCAATTTGTCCCTGCCGATATATGTGGTGTTCATATTTAAATATAATATATAACTAACTAATAAATATATATTGCACTTACACCCAGTATCTGAATATCTGATACATGATTGGTCGGGTCTGCATTGTCACTGCAACACCACCACCACCACCACCACCACAACCATCTCCTTCAATTACACATATTAGAAACCAAACAGTTTGCTGACAAGTAAACCATTACATCCCTAGGTTGGTTCATATTAGCGTTGTCTGTAGTCTTGATTGAGAATGACGTTTTCATTTTTAAGTTTGTCCATAGTTGTAGTTGCTGATTTTATTTCACCAAGCAAAGCAAGAGCTCTGGCATGTGTTTTATAATTACAATTACTAACAACAGCAGTAGCAACACCAGCAACACCAGCACCATCAGCTATATTGATGATGAAAATACTGACATTGGGCACAACACGCGTTCAGTAACACTGTCGTATGTATAAGACACACAGACAGACAGAGAGAGAGATAATATGGTGATTATACTTCAGTATATATCGGTAAATCAACCATATTCTAATATTCTATCAATCTAATACGAACTTACTTACTTTATAGACCAGAATTGGACACAGATCTCAAGTAGAACTATTATTACATACTTACAACTACGATTAACGGTAATCAAATAATAAGCTTCTGCCTTAATTCGTACTAATCAATAAAAATAGTGCCTATGCTTCCGAGTTTTGCTCATTTATAATACATACATACATATATATGTAAATGGTTAAATGATATGCAACACCGAGTAATAACTACCATCATCACATCCATTGAGATTATTAGTCCGTGTATAGCATCCCATTCCTTAACAACCATCCACACACACACACACACACATTCTTGATTCCCGTCTCACCAACTGTCAAACACCCATCAACCTAACCAAATATATACGCTAGTGTACCATAGTGAGTAGTTTGTGAATCACGGCCGCAAGATGTCTCAGTTGGTGTTGTGCAATCTGACGAGCAATGACAATAACAATAATACCGACAATACTAGTGAAGATTCGAATCAGCTGCCTACCATATATCGGTATAATTTTTATCAGTAAGCTTAGTGCAGTTTTTAGCTCTATATTTTGAGGTGCATACCACACAACTATATATATATAGTTTTTACACTTAGAACATCTGCATAATGCAACAACTTAGATAAATTATACATATGCATATTAGTAACAATGTGCACCTCAATATATATTAGTGTGGTTTTTATTTAGTTTAGATTCTAGTAGAGAATTTTTATTAGTTAATTTTATGTTAGAATTAGCTGGTTTTCAGTGTCAAATTCCTATCCTTCTAGGTATCTAATCAATAAATTTATAATTATCAATTAGTTCTAATGTAATTGCGCATAAATAACTTTGATATGGAATAATTTATCATAATGTACAATATATTTCAAGTATGAAAAATCAATATCTGGTATACAACTTGTATGTATAATTTTATTTATCTGATTTAGAACGAAGAACAGAGTACAATAGTAGTATTATGTTGTGTTTCATATTTTTATTTTAGTTTGCTGTAACCTTGGTGTAAACCTACACGAATTTGTGCGGCACAGACGCTGTTATTATTATAAATGCCATACATTCAAATAACTGAATAGTACATTTCTATCTTTCTTGTACATAACATTCTAATATGTTGTGATCTGCGAATTTTGTATACATTTATGAATATATTTCGTGCATTTATAAATAGTTTCGTTCAGAATTTAGCTTATTACGAAATCTTTTGGCAATAGCAATAAACCGTTATGGCTCAAGTGTTTATAAATATCAGAAAGTGTATTTGACATTCACTTATGTGTAGGGAGTTGAATTAAATGTACACGTGTTTGAACTGATTATGTTGTAAAGGATTTTTACTGATTTGAGAGAGAAGGTAATGTTGTGTGTTTTACTTTAATTCAGCTCTTTGTACAACTTATAAACTAGTCCGTGTATGATTATTGTGTTGACACATATCGGTGCGGTATGAGTGGATGGTTGGTGTTTTGTTTAGTTGCCGGGCACCAATAGCAAGTCTTGACTGCATGGAGGAGTTCAGTGCGGGCAGTGCCCTCAGTGGGCTGGGGGACAGGCAGAGCGATATTGCCATCACCAAGGAGCAACTGTTACTCAGCGGCCTTTCCCATGCCACGCCAGCGGCTCCGATGCAACTCACTCGGCAGACATCTGTCACACCTGGCTTACGCTATCGTAACCTTGGCAAATCTGGTCTTAGAGTATCAAACGTTGGCCTTGGTAAGGTGTTCCATGCACACACACACACGCACTACATCCATTATTATTTAATTCTACTAAGCCACTAAGAAAATGAACAGTGAAACTATAGATTTCAACATAGATATTTTACACTTGTAGTATACTCATTTCTTTCAAAGATTTCAACCATCTGAATATAGGTTAGTTCCAGTACATGTTTAGATTGTCCCTGTACATATTTGTGTTGGTAATGTAGAGAACTATTTGTGCAGCGCGTAATTTGCTTAGGCGTGATTGTCATGTAAATACATACATACTTGTATTGGGTGTTAGCGGATTAGTAAATGATATATTTTACAGGTACGTGGCCCACTTTTGGACCCGGCGTAACGGAAGAACAAGCTGAACAAGTGATTATTTTGGCTGTTGACAGTGGCATAAATGTGTTTGATCTCTCAGAAGCACATTCAGGTATTTCCATATCTTCTTTCATCTAAATCTAGCAGCTTTATTCATTTTATTTACTTTAGTAGATGTTCTATTTTTTCAGATATTATTTTGTTAGTTTAGGCGACACCGATTTGAGCATATGCATGGATTGTTTGAGCTTATTTAATTTAAGGTATCTATATTGCTCGGCATGTATAAGTGTATGTTAATTTATTATTTAAATACCGTGTGGCTTGTGTGATATGGATAAATCATTTTAACATGGTATTGTTGGCAACTAAATGATATTTCTTTAGGAACAAGAGCAGAAACAGAATTGGGTAGAATTCTTTCGAGACGTTCATGGAAGAGAACCAGTTATATTGTTATTACGAAGATATACTGGAGCACTAAGTAAAATATTTGAACATAAATGTATGTGTGTGCCTGGTATGTATAGCTCATTTTTCTAGATCGGAAGAACGAGGATTGTCAAGGAAACATATCATCGAGAGTGTGAAAGCCAGCCTACTGCGATTACAGTTGTCCTACATTGATGTTGTCATTGTACACAAAGCGGATCCTATGTGTCCTATGGAAGGTAATAATACAAGTAACATGTTTATTTATTTATTTAACCATGGCAAAGTTCATCTTACAAAATATACACAGATATAAGTACATAGAAAACAAGTAATAACATAAGAAAAATAGTAATAAATGAAAATATGACATAAGTTTAAGAATAGCCAACTGTAAATGTAATAAGATTGTTTATTAATGTTTTATAAAGTGTTAATTTAGTGTCTGTTTCTTGCAGAAGTGGTACGTGCAATGCATTATGTAATTTCGCAAGGCTGGGCCATGTATTGGGGCACAGCAAGATGGTCCCCTGTCGAGGTAATTTCATTTTTTTCACAAATTTAATTTATTACACATGATTTATTTGCCTCAGCAAATAGATCTTGTAAAGTATATTAGTTCCAATAATACTTCATAGCTGATCTATTTGACTGGGTAAATAATTGTATTTACCCAGGTAAATATATCCTGTAAAGTAAATTATTTCCAATTACACTTCATAGGTTTCCAGTACCGGACAAGTGTTGACAAATTGTTCTGTGACCACTAATCCGTTTACAAAACATATAGGTTATGTAACATTCACGGTCAATATCGGTAATTTACATGTGAAACTTAAGTATTTCTTTACAAACTTGACATATAATAATATATAGGTAACATTAGTAATCATTGTCAATATTTTCACAATAATTCTTCCTCTTTCTTTTGTTCAAATGTAAATACAAATACAGTTGTACAGTGTGTAGTATTTTAACACAAGTCACTTCCAGTTCTTAATTCGTATATGGAAACAAACACCAACTGCCGACAATTCAACTGTGTGATACAGATAACCTTGAAATGACTTTAAAAAAAAAATATTACTATATGCGGTGGTATTACAGGTAATGGAAGCATACACCAACTGCCGACAATTCAACTGTGTAACACCAATTGTAGAACAAGCGGAATACCATATGTTCTGTAGAGAAAAAACCGAACTATATATGCCAGAGTTGTACAATAAAATAGGTGTAGGTACGTCACACACACACATATATACACACAGAGGATGTCTGAATATTTGTATCTCTCGTATAGGATTAATGGCGTGGTCACCCCTGACTATGGGAATATCACAAGGAAAAGATGATATGCAAATATTCTCACGGTCCAGCTTTAAGAATAAATACAGTTCGTTTTCCTGGACAGAAGATGAAACTGCCGCGGCTAATAAAGAGGTATAAAACTAATATCATTTATACTTACACCAATATTATTTTCACATAGCAAACAATTTATATTGTATTTAGTAAGACACTTAACTATTTTACATAATTCCAAATGTATATATATATATAGAATGAATACTTGAAAGTGTGGTTAGAATTTAGGTTATGTTGTAGTTAGTTTTGACGTAGTATATAGATATTAGAGTAAAATGATAATTTTGTAGGCATGATTCACATTAGCGGCACTGCGTACCAATATACAAAATGTTTGTAGCAATGTTGTTAATATGGATTATTAGTTTGGATAATTGTTTGCGTTAATATGCGTATTTTGTATAGAGTTTTTGTTGGATAAAGGACCGTTTGCAACCTGAAGAAACACGCCGCCAGGTGGATAAAGTACGTGAACTGAATGTACTCGCTGAACGGTTAGGCTGCAAGCTGGCGCAGTTGGCTGTGGCGTGGTCTTTGAAAAACGAGTCGGTTCAGTGTTTGTTACTGGGCGCCAGTACCGTGGAACAATTGCATGAGAGCATCCAGTCACTGCAGGTAATGTATAAATGTATATTTGTGACATTTCCTTACCGATTGTATATTAACTATTGTAACATTGATCATAGTTGGTTCCGAAACTAAACAGCACAATGATGGCGGACATTGAACGTATATTAGAGAACAAACCAACGCGTCCACCAATGGTGTCGACACTGGCGCTTAGATGACAATCAATGTGCCCCCCTGGCTCTATCAGGTACCCCATACACTTAATTATAATATATACACACG
>JAGJTL010000183.1:1052345-1065070 GCA_022063505.1 Calosoma granatense | reverse complement strand
ATATATATATATATACATATACATTCGCATTTATACTGATATTTTTTGAGGATTGATTTAATATTTAATTGCTATTAAATATATTTTTGTATGTATGTATATATGTGAATATCTTATCTTAATAGTAAAATTTATTCAATATATTATTTACAATTCACTTATTGCTAGTTATAATGCATAATGTATGTATGTATGCGTATGCGTATGTGTATGTGAATGTATAATTAACACACGTATATGTATTTATCCAGTGGGGGCCAGGGTGGGACTAGTAATGCAGACAGCCCGAAAGATGTGGACGAGGTAAGTAACACTGATACTGACACTAGAGAAAACCAAAAGTTGCCGTTCTGTGAGATTCAGTGACAAAAAGTCACCGAGTTTGTGAGAACTCGCAAAATCAAGAGCCCCGAGGAAAAGTTTGCTAAGAAATCCATACTGGACGATAGACGCAAATTATCCATCACACCGGAGGAGTATCCGAAACGTACTGGTGGCGGCGGTGGCGGCAGCGAATTATTTCACATGTCGTCACGTAAAGATAAACGCAAAGATTCCAGTCCTGTACCAGTATGAAAGTTGCTTAATTCACGAGAATTTCTAATCTAAGTGAAATGAATTGCGCGCGCGCGACACACTTGTAGTGTATGTGTGAGCATTATGTGCCACATCATATACATATATACATTGCTCGCCGGCACAACCCGCCTCTAATACACACACACACACACTTGTACTTGTACAAAACAGCGGTATGTTTGTTAAACGCATTCATTCAACAGACCAACCAGAGTCAGTTGATACGCACGCTCGTTCAGGCAACATTACATTATAATATTGGTCGAATAATTCGCTACACGGAGCTAGGCTTCAAGCATGCGCTTTCATTGAAGAAAAAACCAAAAAAAACAATAAATACGAGCGGAATTTATCGTTCTATGCGCGCTACAAGAATTATTGTCATTGATGACACACACACACACACGTATATACTCGCTATTAAAGTCAGACAGTCACTAGCTCTTTATCTACCTTACATAAATTGATGAGATATGACGTCAGTCACGGTTACAGAGAACGAGATAAAAACGACACGCACGCACAATCCTGAATGTGTAGTTGTGCGTGTGTTTGATTGTATTCTAGACGACCTGAAAGAATGCAGGTACGGTTATATATACATATATATATAAATATGATAAAAATACAAACACACGTTCGAAGCGTAATGTATAATAAACAGTTTTTCTAATTAATTTCTCCTCTTGTGTTCGTTCGCAACGCTTATGTACGAAAATAACATGAAACAAGCGAAGTAATGTGAACCGTTGACATATAGCTAGAGATACAATTGCAATGAAAATAAAACGAGTGATTAATATAATTATCCCCTCTATATAAATATTAACACTTGTACATACTTAATACATAATTACCGTTAAATTGCTACGTTACATATACATACACACATATATATATGAAGAGATTTCGTTATAAATATGTACTAACTACTGTATAATGTGACGTTACAGTTACACATAACCTACAATCTTATTTCGAACCTCGCACATTGATTTCATGGAATAAATAACACAATGATGATGATGTGCAAATGTTTTGCAAATAAACGCGCGCGGCACACACACAATTATAAAAAAACCGAACAACATATCATCAGTTTTGGCGAAAACGGAACAAAATGTTGAACAAATATCACTCTGTTGTTTAAAATATGAAGAAATTCTATCTACATATAAAGTTTATATTTGAAACATTGTTACATCGGTATATAAATTTTAATTTTGAATCTACTATATAATCGATTGCAAATTTCTATTTCTTGTATACTACTACTGTGTATAATACATCTTGGCATTTCTAACTGCTGTTGTGATACATTACTCTGTTACTAAATACTTTGTATTACTACTTGATTCATGTTTGTAAATATTTATTTACGAATTACTTAATGAATAATTGATATATACACATTTTACTTACTTACTTACTGACTGACTGACTGACTGATCATTGTTCTGTCAGGGAATTTATTGGTTTCTGGATGGGAACTACATACATATAATAGTATGCAATAAACTCAGAATTGATGTGTTTCCGGTTCGAACATGCATTTTCAACTGTTGCTAAACTTGTAGCTCGTCATTCTAGTCACGGTTCGACCAATTTATTAACTATTTGACAAGTGTGCTTTAGTGTATTCCGCACATTCGAAATCGTAATTGTAATAACGATGCATTATTTTTATCTGTGAATGGCATTCAACCTGTCATTTACATTTCTTTCCAAGCATTTTCATAGAATTTAAAACATTTTGACGAACAATAAAAAATACAATATTAATTCTTCACTAAAGATTTTGTAACTTTAATATAAGATAATGATGATACTCTGTTGAAAGTTTATATGTAACAGAGGTGTTGACGTTTAATAATACTATTTATTCATTCTCATCTCATACCTAATACATATATTGTATTATCTTGTTAATGTTATAACCTATAAAGTTGTGAAGGAAATTCTCTGTATATGCTTTCTTGTATTTGTGAAACTTTTAGTTGAATATAATTTAATGATGTACTCCATCTCTGTTACATGCACCATTATCTCTGGAGCTGTTACATTTTTTATGCAATATTGTAGAGGAAATAAGCTAAACAAATATAGATAGTGAGATATTGTTCTTATACTTCATAAAAATATTATATATATATATACACATTTCGCTCGCTCTTTACAGAGTTTTGTTATTGTCTATGAAACACTTGAAAATTTTATATATAATATAATAGCAGACGTTTTGAATTTTATGTAGATATGGTTGTTGGTACTAGCAAAACGACCACCACTTTGCAAACTTTCTTTTACTTAACAGCAATCTGTTTCAATTATTCTCTGTACATTTGCTGGTGCTCGTACAGAATTGTAAATGGTTAAAGTTTTGTTGATGAGAAAATATCAGACATTCATATTTGTTAAAGTAAAACTAGTGATACTGATTTGTGATAAAATTTAATGTAAAATTCTGTCTAATATGAGACAGTAGTTGTTCACCTCAATAATTATATCAACGAATTGGGTCTTTTGAATAAACCGTGAATATGTATAAAGTTTGAGTGAAAAAGAAAGTTTGCATCTTGAAACAGCTGTATATAATAAA
The DNA here is from genome assembly GCA_022063505.1 of Calosoma granatense. Taxonomy (NCBI): domain Eukaryota; kingdom Metazoa; phylum Arthropoda; class Insecta; order Coleoptera; family Carabidae; genus Calosoma; species Calosoma granatense. The sequence continues at coordinate 1,061,892 of JAGJTL010000183.1, read as the reverse complement.
TACAAACACTTCTAAATTATAACATACTAATCGAAACTGTTAACAATTGCATCATTATTTATGCAGTTAGTCCAAGGTTTTATTTGACAAATACATTCTCCTTTGGCCTATAACTGTCCATATTTCATTTCTTCTGTTTACTGAAGAATAAAACTTGTAATTTTTGTTTTATTTGAAAATATATTCATTTCAGAAATGTACTTTGTGTTTTTTATTAATAATTAGAACGTCAGTACCTTGTAATCTGAAGTTAATATCAAGAAAAGTCTAAGATAAATGGTTTGATAAGAAATTTACATTGATTTATTAAGGAAACGTTTATTCTTACCTGTATGAAAATGAGAGAAAGTCTATATTAAATACGGTGACAAGTTGAAAGTAAAAGGAATTATTTTTTTGTTTGGAAAAGTTATGTGTTCCGTGTAATTATTCCATAATTTTATGTAAAATATTATCAAAGTACTTGTAATTAACGTTCCAAGCAGGGATTTTTATTTACATATTGTTGTCTTGCTACAATTGGTGAAAATGGCGGACCGCGTTGACAGGAGGAATCGTTTGAAAGACAGCGAAGGCTCTCGTAGTGGTACCGATGAACCACCAAATTCTAGACTATTTATAGTATGCAGTAAACAGTTAACTGAAGATGATTTTCGAAGTTCGTTTTCAAGATTCGGTGAAATAGAAGAAATATGGGTAGTGAAAGACCGCTCTACAGGGGACCGTAAAGGTAAGTTCACACTATGCAAATTAATTTATGCGGAATTATGATTTTGACAAGTGAACTGTCAAAATTGACAGTTAACATTTATAAATGCCATGAACATAATATGTTTTTATTCAAATTATATGAAAATATTGATTTGATTTGTAATATATATTATTGCATAATTAAGTGATATTTAATATTATCTATCTATCTTATTTAACTATATCTTTCTGTAAACAGAATTTTTTTCTTGTGCTTTAGATAAGTTTTCATTGAAAAAGATGTTTATATAAAAAGTGTTATCTTAATTTTTATATATGTTGTAGTTATAAAGATGACCTTCATTGTAGATGTTGATAGTAGAAGTATGAATGGATTCTTGGTTACAGGGGTTACGTATATAAAATATTCCAAGACTTCGGAGGCAGCTGCAGCTTTAGAAGCTATGAATGGGAAGACTCTAGGCAGTTCTACAAGACATATAAAAGTTATGATAGCAGCCAGGTATTGTACAGTGATATATTTACTTGGAACAAGGTAAAATAAATACAGTGTTGTGGAAACTATTATAGTCGAGAACAAGGTTCAAAGAGGGAAGGCAATGAGGAAGAACGAGTTTTGCGATTATTTGTCATAGTACCGAAGACCATGACAGACGATGAATTGTATGATCATTTCAAGCAGTTCGGTGATATTGACTATGCCTCTATTATTCGAGATAAGGAAACAAAAGAAAGCAAAGGTTTTGCCTATATAAAATTCTTCAAGTACGTACATTCTATACAATTATATAATAATTTAATTTAATTACACTTATTTTTGCAGATTCTCTCATGCTGCTAATGCATTTGAAAATTGTGATCGTAAATTTAAGGCCGTTTTTGCTGAACCTCGTCGTAATAAACAGACGTATGATTTTCTCTATGACAATAAATTAAATTCTTCATTTGAACAACCTCATTTCTCAAAGAGTGCGTACTCTTCCTCGGATCCAGTTGGTTCGGATGGTTATACGAAACTACAAGTGATTGCAAGTCCAACATTGAATCAAGATCAGATGTGGAAATTGTTCGATATTGTACCAGGTATGTTCTATTATAAAACTTGTGTATGTTATATGGTGATTCACATTCTGTTCAGGGTTGGACTATTGTCATGTTCGGTTGGAAGGTAACCCTAGATCAGGAAAAGCAGTAGCTTCTGTTGTATACACAAGTCATCAATGGGCATCTTATGCCAAAGATAAACTACATGGCTTCGAATATCCACCGGGACATCGGTTGATTGTTAAACCGGATCCAGATTTGTAAGTATAGATAAGGAAGATAGTTGAATTGTATGATATATAGGTACTTCGCATTATAGAGGACCAAAACGATCATTTTCCGATAGCGGATTCAGTGGTTCTATTAGGAACAGTACACCTGCACCACGCGCATCTAATCCTCTGCAGACGGACCTGGCACATCTAGCAGAAACCATTGCTCAAGCGACCAGTGTCATCCAGGCAGCAGGATTATCAACAGGTTGAGTATATAATAAACAAATATTAACTAAATAATGTCCTACACGGCTCGACAAGTGCTCACAGTTTCTAAACCGTTTTTATTAATTTTGCTAGAAATATAACAAACTATAATAGTTTACAAATCAATTAGTACAGAATGTACACCCTACTGCTGTTTAACAAACATTACAGTTTTAATTTTAATTTTCAAACAACAAAATTGTTGCGCCAATTATAAGTCAATATATTTTTGAAATTCACCTAACCTAAAAAACATTGACAGATGATGTTAATAGATAAGTACGCTGTTAATATGCGTAGAAATTTACATTACCTACCGAACGTTACCAACTAGTGCTTGAGCATGATGTAGTTTTGATATTTTTGTTTGATGATTTAATCTACGAATGAGCACATCTTATATCTGAGGTGTGATATCGCTACAAGGAGAATGTACAAGATAAATTAGGTGCATTACATTTATTCATATATATACATGTATATGTATACACGCTACACATACACATACACACACGTAACTTGAGAGAGAATAGACGTCACAAACATGACGGACTTGCGACTTACAGATGTGTTGTCAACAAGATTATCCACGACGAGCTCAAGAGACCCTGACCAACCAAACTACTGCAACGTAAAACTACCGGCCGTGCAGTCCCTAGCCGACATTGATGCTGACACTGTCGCCAGGTTAATAATCTACACCCATACAAACATAACTAATCATTAACCCCATTATCTAAATAATATTCTATTCTGTTCTTTACTATTTACTTTCTATATGCATACACTGCTTTCCATTAAGTAACTTATCTCAGAGTATTTCAGACCAGATACAACTCTTTCAAGTATTAAAACTAAATGTTTTCATTCTGATTTTATCTAGAATTGAACTATATCATATTTAATTACTTCGCTTCTAAATATTCTGGTTTTTTTTTATATTAATTTATGTATTATTTTTCAGGCTTCTTATTTATTTCACTCTACTATTATATATTGAAAATAATTTTACAAGTACAAGAAATGCACATGGTTTTTATTATTTAGTTTATTTCTAGTTTACTCAATGAACAACATGGTAGTGTGCTTTTGTATATTCAGTAACTCGGCACATGAACGCTAGTCGGCACCTCACTACTTAACCTACATGACAGCACACATACGATGAGATTATGTAATTACAACGTGATCTGAGGTGACAGGTTACGGTATTATAATTAGGTTTGTGTAAAAAACAGGATTGCTCTCGTCAAATTTAATAACAGACACTGTACATTACGTTTGTTTTTATTTTATCTAAATCTTAGGTTAGAGTTATCAATTTTACTTTCTGTTAATGGTGCAGATTCACAGTAAAGTATCTGTACCGTAAATACATCACCTGCACTACAAAATTTCTATAATATTCGTACTTACCAAACAACTATGTACATGAGTTACACAATCTCACTCAAAATGCAATCTCTTACTATATTCAAAATGACTTTGACTCCAATTATATACTAACAGACCACTCATCGAATAGTATAAACGCCGTTTTAATTTCAGTATATTTGATAAAATGTACTTACATGTCAAAACTAACATAAAAAACGTACTATTTAATGTCAACGGCGTTTATATGAAACTTATTACTACATGTAATATAATATTCATTTACTATAATCCAAATAGATGAAATTATATACTAATAGAAATTCGCATCTGTCAAATTTCTATCAGTAGTTAATACTTTGTATAACCTACAAATATTTTGCGTTTTATATTCTGTTAAATACAACTGTACATTTACTTTACAGTGTAGTATGAAACGCAGTGTTATGTACATTTTGCTATATATATATATGTTAGATGTGAAATGAATAACACTAATGCCACTGTATGATATGGTGTACAGGTGTTTCATAGTGTGCACACCACAGCCACCTCCGATCTACGCACTGAGAGACGTATTCTGTCGGTTTGGACATCTCATCGATGTGTACATGCTCACAAACAGAAATTGTGGTTATGCCAAATACGCACACAAAGATTCTGCGGAACAAGCAATAAAGGTAGGTTATGTGTGAATGTAAATTCATACAATAATGTACTAGTAATTGTTTGTTTTGCAGACTTTACATGGTGCAGAAATTTGCGGAATCCGTTTAAAAGTTCTAGAAGCGGAAGAACCACGCAATGGCGCGGATGACAGACGAAAAAGATTAAAAGTTGATGAACACTAAATAATGCAATAATACACGTTGTGTCTGGTACATTTTCAAAACATATTGCATCATACTGCGTACATCTGCTATAACTTCAATATTTTTATTGAATTTTACCGACGAATATTTTAATATTATGTACAAATATTAAATTTTTAAATTCTCAATCATGCATTAAAACAATCATGTTCAAGTAAGTACTATAATATGCTTGAATTGAACAAATATTTTACTAATGTACAAATTTTCAAATTCTATGCCAAAATTGCAATTTTAAGTTTTATTTTTTGTAATGTTTTTTCATTTTGACATTGTTCTGTGTGATTTTTGTATTGATCTTAAAGATTATTTATTGATGAACAAAAATTTTTAATTTATATCATGGTCATTGTAAGATATTTATATTACATTTTTAATGTATACGTAGGTGTATCGAAATAAATATTTGATAAATAATTTTTCTTTCATTATAGCAGCGATAATTAATAGTAAATATTTCTACTGTGTGAATGCGTAAGATTTATTTTGAGTAATGTAAAATTACTTGTTTTGAAAATGCGCGGTTTTGTAAATTAGCCAGCATGAAGTTGGCTAGAGGGCTGGGATATTTTACACCAACACGTGTTATTCGCTAACTTAACGTCAGTCTGTCTCTAATTCGAAGATCAAATCACAGGACCCAACCCAACTCGAGTTTTTGACATTTGTTGTTTTATTGTGAAAATTGTTTACGGATAATTAGTACCATAGTAATTTAAATCGGTAAGTAATCAATGTACAATTAATCTTTGAGCACATTTCTGGCAATTTTTATTTGAAATACTAACATTATGAATGAGAATGACGCTTGTTATAAAAATGGCTGCGGTGTTTTAATTTTTATTTCCTTACGTCATTTTATTTGAAATTAATTTATATTAGAGCATATATGTAACATGGTTTATGGAGTTTATTTGTCACATGCGCTTGTGTGATTATTGTGGCTAGTGTGTATAATGTACTAGTGATATAATATAGTGAAACCACTGTTCAATTCATTTACATTTGACATTGTCTTGAAAGGTGATAATTGCGATTGTTACTGTAGTAGTAATTAGAACGATTTCTGTTTCAGATTTTAAGATGCAAACGATAAAGTGCGTAGTGGTTGGCGATGGAGCTGTGGGTAAAACTTGTTTACTTATAAGGTAAATTATATTTTACAATTTAACATACTCTACCTAATACAGTACAGTATATTAATTTGTCTGTTATTTTAACTAATCATAACATATATACATATTGATAATAACAAGGAAACAAATATTTCCTGTTCGTGGTAGGGGATTTTTATAATTGATTGTGAATTGTTTAGAGTTTAATTTGGCCTGATCGAAGATATAGTTTGTTTTGTACAACCTATATTCAAAATTAGGTCTATATTAATATTACTGCAAATGGTCACTAACTGGTTTCCGTATACCAGATTAGTATTACCCAAGTAGTATACATTTTATTGCCTTTCAATTAAGTTGATTCACTTATAAGGACTTTTTACATAAGGTACGAATATCTGTTTATTTGTTAGTCTAATGCTACATAAATATGAAAACATACTTTTAATTTTAAGATGTGATTAATTGTTCAAACATCTTTTGCCATAATACATAATTATTATATTAGTTAAATTCACGATTTTCAATAAGATTTGAATTATATTTGCCCGTAGCAAGAACGTTGTATTTCGGGATATTTTCACTTACTAGTATTTTAAATACAAATTTTATTGCTATGTACACAAGAACAAATAAATGTAGTTGATTTCCATGTTGTAATCAGTAGTTGTAAAAATCTTTTTCGTATTAAATATGCAATTTGCTTTGTGACTAATCAAATAAAATGAATCACATTGAAATAATGATGTATAAAATTTTAATTAGCTGTAATGAAATGTTATAAAATATGCAGTGAATGTATGTGATATAAAATATGGAATGTGAAATTGTGAATATACACTTTCAGTTATACGACTAACAAATTCCCATCCGAGTATGTGCCGACTGTGTTCGATAATTATGCAGTGACAGTAATGATTGGCGGTGAACCGTATACTCTAGGACTGTTTGATACTGCTGGTATGTATGGCCGATTGTCGTGGCATTTGTATTTTGTTTCTATAAGTTAATTTGCAGGTCAGGAGGATTATGACAGACTCAGACCGCTCAGTTATCCACAGACAGATGTGTTTCTCGTATGTTTTTCCGTAGTTAGTCCGTCATCATTTGAAAATGTCAAAGAAAAGGTACGTACACATCAAGTGACCTATTATTTATTAGGTTTAACGGTGTTTTGTTATCGATTATACAACGTTAGCGTGGCACAATTGAAATTGAAAATATTTGTCGGTTGATGAAACACAACAGAGCTACCACTATATGTACGTATTTCGGCAGTTCCATGTTTAAAATGCAAGAAAATTATATAATTAAAAATTCAGTCTGATGTACAAAGATATTGTTTTTATGCTTCTTGTATATTATACAATATCGTACAAAGAATTATACTACAATAAGAAATATACACAGTTATCTAGTAATTATTTGTTATACCGTATTTATTTGTTAATATTTTACATTATCAGTGATGTATGATAGCTAGATGAAGATAAATAAAATATACTATTTGTTTTTAGGTTTTTCGCAGAATACTAGTTACTATTTTATTTACTCTGAATATTATCAGTATAACAATATTGCATCTCTTATCAAATACTAGAAATATTTAAATAAAGTACTAATAATTGCTCTGACATTTAAATTCGAAAGCGGTAGTACAGAAAAATGACAGATATATGTTCTGTTTACAGTGGGTACCAGAAATAACGCATCATTGTCAGAAAACACCATTCTTGTTAGTTGGAACGCAAATAGATTTACGTGATGACGTTGCAACAATTGAGAAATTAGCGAAAAATAAACAGAAACCAATTAGTTTGGAACAGGGCGAGAAACTGGCGAAAGAATTGAAAGCAGTGAAGTATGTGGAATGTTCTGCACTAACGCAGGTCAGTGTACATTAATTAATATTAATTAACCATTCTCATTGCATGCATTTATAAATCCTAACCTTATTTTCTATTGTCAGTGCTTTATATGTCATTTAGCTAGAGTGTTAAATGGTCATTAATTGATTAGAATTATATCAGATTAGTATTACCCAAACAGAATACATTTGAAGATAAGAGTGATATTTATTTTTTATTGTCTAGTTTTTGTATTAAATTTGTTTCTTTTATAATTAAGAATAATATATTAATATTACTTTTCTTGCTTGTTTGATTAAGAATAATATATAAATGGTACTGTATGAAATATGTTTGTTGTGCGTTTTACAGAAAGGTTTGAAGAATGTATTCGACGAAGCGATTCTAGCCGCCCTGGAACCTCCAGAACCTGTGAAACGTAGGAAATGTGTGCTATTGTAAGGTTGTTACAACACGCGTATCACTAACAACACAACTCACGGTTGTTGAGAGCAGAGCGCGCGTTCATACACACACACACACGGTATAATCTGTTTACATTTCTCTCGCGTTGAAAGCGTTTCACCAAAACAAAATACCAGCTCAATTTTTGAATGTAGTTCACCGAGTTCTACCATTACAGGTTTTTAAAACAAAACTTTCATATACACACACACATACACACGTTGTCCATATTCACACTTCTTCTTCTCCAAGTTTTATTATCAATCCTAGCTCCGTATAATCTTATTTCTGTCTTTATTCATTTATACACTGTTTTCTTCATTCTCCTCTGTTTACGTAATATCTGTTTTTTTTTATTTGAAGATTTTTAAATGTATGATAGCAAACTGCTACAAGTAAAACTGTGTTTAGACAATAAGATGTTGAATTATTCATTGTCGAAACAATAATTATGTTCGTGTAATATATGTTGAAATTTTAGTGTCATTTGTGATCGTCTTATAATTTTTTTTTATTCTATTTTATGTGAAAAAGACCACTGGCAAAAATGCAGCTGATTTTTTTCGTTGTTTTATTATATTAATACAGACAAAATATCAACAATAACTGTCGAGTTTATTTGTAACAGATAAACAAGTCATATTTATATCGTTTATGTTTTCAATAACTTTTGTGTTTTTTTTTTACATTGTAAGTGTGACTTTAGTTTTAAACATGAAATGAAACTGTTTATCTTGTATTGTCCGTACTTGTTTGAAAAATTGACAGATTTGAAACCAAAAAAAACAATGCTTCCGCTACCTATAATAATAATAATGATGTCGGTATGATATAGTTCCGTTTTGTCATTGGAATAAGGCAAACTACATTCAAAAATAAACCATGACATTGCTGTGTCTGTTAACGAAATACATTTATATCCGTTACACAGCCGACAATACATATATACGAACGGCTGTTTTAACTACAAAATTACATACATATACACAATATGGTCGATGATTGGATAAAACAGTCTTACGAACAATGTTTGATGCGTGCGTTTTTTTCTACACATTCTAATCGTAATGCTATTTCGAAAATAAACTTGAAACAAGTAACAATATCTAGACAAGACTGTCTGCTGTTGATTTGCATGTGACAGTGTCTATGTTACACACTACAAGGTACGGGGGCATTCTGTATGCAACACCCAGTATCACAATATACAAACAAACAAACAAACAGATAGGACAGTAAGGTAGTGGGATGTGACGGATATATGATTGAATACAATTTTCAGGCGGTGCTTTATATGTATGTGTGTATATATATATAATATTGTAAACTATGTACTGGTGTATTGTTGTTGATATTGGGTGTTGACTCACACACACACACAACCTTATGACGTAATAATTTTTCAATATCTTCCAGCTTTGATTTTTAGTTTGAAAATTGTCCGTGTTCATGGATAATATGTTTTTTTACTGGGAATCAGACCTACTGGACAGAGCTGATTTGTATTGCAATGTTTTGTGTTTTTCTGCGCGCGCATATATATATTCAGACTTGAGAACGACAGTTGCTGTATGTGTTTAGCTACATCGCTGACAAGTCTTCTCATTTCGTGTGCAATCAATCAATAAATTCGAGTA